>MJUU01010557.1:97802-218811 GCA_002080025.1 Modiolus philippinarum | reverse complement strand
AAAAAAAAAAAAAAAAAAAAAAAAAAAAAAAATTAAAACAAAAAGAGAAAAATTAAGACACAAATATATGTACAACACGTGAACCCGAACAAAAAGAGAAAAATGAAAACACATATATATGTACAACACGTGAATCCAAACAAAAACTAAAGGTTGAGACCAGGCCGCGGGGTCATGAAATTTAGACTGCTAGCCGTTCTAAGATTATGCATGATCCCAGAATCAAGAACAAATTCTATTTAAAAAAAATGGAATCTTGAACATTAAGAACAAGACAGTTCGTGATACCAAAGCCAGGTGCACCGGTAGAGTAAGCATTTCCTGTTTTTTTTTTTTTTTATAAAACACACGCCACGAACATGTCACGTCCGGTAGAAATCAAATTCGGTAAACGTAGAAGTAACAAATCAAACTGTCAAAGGGGAAGGTCTGTTCACATCAATAACACGGATATACCAAAGTGATCAAAAAGTTCATGGTGTTGGCTATAGAATTGAAATTGGAATTGTTGTCTTTATATTTCAAATTATTTTTCACCGGATAAAACAGAGTGACAAAAGAGTATGGATTTAATACACATGAGAAATATTTCCAGTCTAGGCTTAGCACAGAACACAATTGAATAAACAGTAGAATTACAATGATTTCTACTTACATTTTTGCTCAATGTCTCCTCTGTAGTTGAGAATTACCTACCGTACCCTTAAAGTTCGACTAAAAAATGGGGATGACACAGGGTTATTTTTGTGCACACGTGTTTGTTTATTATTTTCATGGCAATTCCTAGAAACTAGTGTCTTCTTCCTATTTTAATATCAAATGTTATTTCATTTTACACTAAACTGCTTCAAAGACTCATGCTCGCATTTCTTTCAGTGCGTAAGACTAATAAAAAATAAGATATTTAGATTTAAATGTTGATTTTTATGTGTTATTTTCTATCCAAGGAAGGTTTATATAATAGTTTGCTTTAAAAAAAACAGGATTGAGACCTAAAATAAGAAATGAAGGGTTATGGAGTAAATGCATATGAGACAAACCTCTATAAATACGTGTTAATATAAAGCAATGGAACAAAGTTTTTATTGTTGTTCTTCATCCTGAAATAACCATAACGCCTTCAACATTAAGCTTAGCTCATACCTCATAGTAAGTTCAAGACGGCCCCTGACACCGCTTGAGTGGAATTCATTGCTAGTTGTCGAGCAACGCTAGAACCATGCTTCACGATCTTTTAAGAATGCGGTGTTGTCAACAAACATAAAATCAACTGGCAAAGTGTACAATCACTGCCATCCGTTGAGCTTTTCCAGTATTCTAGGTCAATTGAATTTCATTTGAATTAACTCTATTAATTGATTCTAAACATTAAGATTAAATATTTTGAGACCATAGACGAATACGACATGAAGAAAGGATTTCGACAATTTGATTCAATAGTGAATATGCATATTCATGTGCTTCCCGCGGTAACAAGAATAATGCGATAATAAACACTACTGCACTTTTGAAAATACTTAAAATTAGCATCTTGCCATTGTTAAATAAAAACAACGGCAGTAGAATACCGAAGGAACAAGGGAAGCGAAGACTACAAAAATCGAAATCCGAAGACATGGCAAAAACGGCAACAGAGAAAAACAAAGACAAAATAAAAACGTGAGACAGCTACAAGCACGGAAATAAAAAGAGGACATTAAAAAACTAAGGCACTGATAGTGTGAACTCCCATTAATGTGCTTTTTGATATCATCGTAATATTGCTGAATATAGTAAGTGAGAACCGAACTGTCAGTCTTGAAGGAACAATCCAAGGACAATGGCAACATTGCAAAAACAAAGAAACAAAGTCATAACATGAGCAAGGCACAGTAAAGACAAATAGACATGCACATATACAAAAATGAACAGGAGAAAAAGAACACATTTCTTTTCTTACAATCATGGTTAAGCTTAATCCTTCACGATCATAAATTTCGTCACCTCATCCCTCACGATCATTTTTGGATAAAAATGTACAAAATCATATTTTTTGTTATTATCGTTTACCTAGTACAAAAAGCAAATCCATCATTAGTAAGCATTATATAAAGAATATAGGCTGTAGAAGAAATTTGAACACTGGGCAAAGGCATTTTTCCAAAAAGAGCAAAAAATGTGCTACGAATCTTCAAAAAGTCAGTAAGGTTCAATGTCGCCTTTTGTAATTCTGAGCAGCTTGTTGTATCTTTTAAATATTTTTTGGTCCTAAGCGATAGTCTGATAATAATCATTTTGACAGACACATTTCTTTTTCCCTGCAAGTTCTCTCCTTTTTCAAAATATCAAGTTTTTTCAAAATAATTGTTAAATTAATCCCCCACGATGGTGTCGCCAAATCCCTCACGATCCGGTCTCAAGACTTAACTGCCGTTACAAATCCCTCACGATCATTTTTATCGGCGTAACCGAATGACAGCCTTGATCTTTGGGATATATCTGAAAATATGCCAATCAATTGCTCTAAGCGATATATTAGGTTAGAAAAACAAGGAGTGTTATACCGAAAATCTTACCCCTTCCCCATCAAATTTTCCGTAAAACTGTAAACATGTTGTCTATGTTCGAATAAAAAAAAACAAAAATAGGCTTTCATTTGATACCAAAGTTTTGTAAATTTTATCCATCTGAAGAATATTAGGGCACTAAAAAGTTGAAACTTCGATGAAAACGAAATATAAGAATTTTGAGTGGTGTATTATACAAGTGACCCTATCCTGTCGGTTATATTCATGTTAACATTTTTTTTTATTTTTGAAGGGAGCTCGGCATCTGAATTGGTTTTCAAGGGCTCCGGCTATAGACCTGCCGGGCGCGCCCCAAGTTGGTGGAAAGGGGAATTCCCTGTCTATGCGGGGTAGTCAGATTATAATACGGAAAGCCTGACCGCGAAACAATGTAGCCAAAGTGGCCAGAGAAATGCCACGCTTCATGTAGTATAAAGACCCCTTCTATTATATTGTCTAAAGAGAACAGAGCCACTGGGACTCGTCTAGAAGGCTAAATTTCCTGCCCCTACCCATTTCTCCCCTTTTCCAGTGCTAATCAAAATCGTTGTCCGGTTGTCCCTTCCACCTTTGTTTCTTTCTTCTCTTTCTTATATATTTTTTTTAATTGATTAACTTTTTCTCGTTCTGATGTAGCTGAAATATTGCTTACCGGACGTTAATCTCTAACTAATCAATCAATCAATATTTTGAGGGGAAAATAGAAGGACTTGAAAAAGTTAGTCTGGGTCATAAGTAGAGGGGGTGTACGAAAAGTGATTTCAGCCCATGGACTATATCCGATTATTTCCTACGGTCCATCGTAGATCACTGGAATATGACGACTGAATTGATCCCTAATTCAGAAAAGTTACAAGACTTTCCGGCCTTACAACCAATCCGTCCTTGCCTATCCGGTCCTATTATTTCCGGCCTCGTGCCAATCTTGCCTTATCTTAAAAGTCGATCCGGCCTAACGATACTTTATAACTGTTGTCCGATCGTGTTTATTCGAGCTATTTTTAAATGACTTGAAATTATAACTTGCATATTCATTTCATTGCAGTATTTTCAGAAAGCATTCGGGCTCATGTGTATATAGTACTTATTGGAGACGGCACATTAAATTCATACGTAGTAGCAAGGAACTAGTCAAAGTCGATACTACATGTACATTTAGCCTTAACACGAGAGTCGCAAGTTGCAACACTGTTACATTACTGGTCAACCACTCGTGATGACGACTATAGAGTTTACGGAGTATTTATTTCAAAAGTATTTAACGGTTCATCACAAATGTATATTAGGACTCCGAAAATATATAAGAACGGTACGCGAGTTGATACTTACTCAGTTTTTAGCAATCTCATATGTATTGTTGCTCACCCGTTTTATCTTATTAATTCTTTTTTTTTTATTATTATTTTATATTGAATAAGTATTCCTTTTTAACAAAGTGTAATAATTACACTTAATAATACATGCTGTATTTTGTTTAGTGCGAAACATCATTAATTTACCCCCCCCCGCCATTTTCTTTTAAAAATGCAGCTCGAAGAGAAGATAATTACGGTGAGAATCTTAAAGGTGGTTTGATTAGTCTTCCTGTTCTAGTCAATTTCGGCGAGTGACACAAATCGGTTTTATGTGTAAGGTTCATCATGGACGTCACTGTCCAACTCATAAAGATCAGAGGTGACGACTTCTTCGGTATTCTCGATATACTCATTAACTTCGGTTTCGCTTAGTTTTGGTGTATTTACTTGCTTTAAATGGTCTACATGAACGATTGTCCGTTTGTTGTCCAAGCATCGCTCAATTTCGTATGTGATATCTGTAATTTTTCGTACTACCTTGTACGGTCCTATCCAACCAAGACCAAGTTTTTTGTTGGCCTCCGGAGGATAACAACGAAATACGAGACTGCCAACTTCGAAATCACGGCTTTTCAGTTTATTGTCATAATACCGCTTTTATCCCAGGATGATTATTTTTTCTTGTTAATTCTGAAATATTTTACGAAAGGATATGGAGTAAATGAACATGAGACCATAACACATATGTTAACTCCAACTGCGATAATTTTAATGAGCTGTATGGCCATTTCGGAAATTTATTCCTCATCAGCAGCACTAGAACCCTGAAGTCCTGATATTAGAATAGTACAAGAAATCAAAAAAACGAATTTAGTACTTTGTCCACCAAGTGGCGTAAGAAGAAGAGCTCATAAGTTTAAAATTAAGAAACACTAATGAGAAAAGCAAGTAGGTATGAAAGATGTTTTTTTTTAGTCTAACATTTAACAAAAAGGCAGAACGTTTCGTTCAATGACAAAATTCTACATTTCAGAAAAAATCTGCACGGCTTCCGTTAAAATAGAGGAAAAAAGTATTAAAAGCCAAGCAGTGATTCGAAAAAAAACTATTTTCTGTATTGGAATCGAAAGAGTTGTTTTTGTTGGAGAAAAATACGATGTATTAGAAACACTAATATTATCAAAGTACGAATGTACTGAGTCAATTAACGTCGACTGAGATTGATAAGTAAAAGACTCCGACAAAATTGTGTTTGTCTTTAGTTTGGATATTATGTTTACCAGGATGGCTATTGAGATTACTATGTATGCATATATTCAATTCATAAATGAAGATTTTTTTTACCCAAACACTGGAACCACATTTAAAAAGAGGCCACGAAAGTATATCGATATGCTGGTCGTTTTTCGAATTTTGACTTTTGCTCAACATGTTGCCTTCATATGTCACTTATTGATTTTGGGTGCGGCTGGTATTCCAAAACCTTTATCTTATCATCTAATGATGATTCAAAAATCCACACTTTTTCATATTTTCCACTGTCAAAAGGTCACCCTTTCCCATATTAGCGATTTATAAGTGATAAGCCAGTTAGAAATAAAATTATTTGAAATGGTCACAGTTGAACCAACGTATTCAAATCCCAGCTTGGCAAATCATATATTTATAATAGTTTCCTTTCTCAAATCTTATCATAATAATTACATTGTTAAGACATAACAGACATATAATTATTGTTCACGATCGGCAGCTGTGTAAATGTCCGGCGTCCGGCGTCCGTCCATTTATTCATGTTTCGAAGGTCATTGGTCATACGTGTGTCGAATCCAATACACGTCACCTATGGACGATTAGCTAGCAAATCAGATTGATATTAAAGGTAAAATATTATTTTTAGATAATTACACATACACAATGTTACATTCTTTGATAAAATTCCATGATCCTTCAACCAATCTATTTACTTTGCAGACATATGCTATAATTTCGAAGCGTGTGATTCTACAAAGCGATGGATTATATTGCGGATGAATTCAGTATGAAGCGTAAGAAATGAGCTATAAGGTTTTCTCCTTTTTACATGACTACTATGTCAGTTTCGAGCTGTGCTCGTTAATTGACAATAAAAGACCACAACGAAATATTCAACACATTCAAGGTTAATTCAATTAATCATGGCTACTTAGAATGTGAAATTAAACACAGTATGTCTGAAATATTAATTCAGTACAATTAATGAGGAAAGATCGTTTGAAACATTTACGTCTGTTGCAATTAAATGATACATATTTAGACAAGAAAATCTATCATTTCATATATAAAAGAACAAAGAATTTTAAGCGAATTTCACCCCGGAGCAACTAACTGTACGCAGGGTAGTGCAAAACAAACCAATAAGAGGCGTACAGACGAAAAGTAACTTCACTATTATATGGTTTTATGTGTATGGCCAATTGTTAAAGAAAACTACACTATTAAGCTTTACTTGTCCAAATGTGTAAGCGTATGCATTATTAAAAACGCTACAATAAGCAAAAGAGTAATATCAAGGTAGGGCTAAGTGCACAGTTGGTTGTGACTAAGCAATATGCAGGGTAGGACTAGTTTGAATATTTGTCAAATCATTTACAACCCTCTAAAAATAACAAAAATAGTACAATTTTGTAAGTGGCAGTCTTTAATGACATTGTTGACATAATTACGTTGCAAACAAGTTCTCTATTTGATGTACTATACGGTAGCTCACTCATCACATTTTGGAATTTGTGTCGGATTTCGGAACTAGTATGGTTTTCTCTAGTTCAATGGCCTAAAGAATTTTCAGCTCTGACTCCAAACTTTTTATTTCATGAATGTCTTCTGTTAGTCAAATTAAGACACCTGACACGTTTTCTTAAAATTCTTAATATAACTTCCTAGAGTTAAAGACAAAAAATAGTTCTGATGGTAATAAGAAAAAATCCAGATATTTTCGTGTCTTGTATTTACTCTATTTAATTGACCTGACTGGTCACGGGTCAATTATATCGGGATAATTCGATTTAAACTTACCTACAAGACAGAGAAAATTAAGCCAAGCCCAACCTGTTCAATAAATTTGAGTAAATATCTCCGTTTAAAGCACACGGGCGTATACTTTTCTTTTACCATTTCATTTAGTCTACAATGCTTAAACAGTAGGTTTCAAGAAATCCTTGATATAAACAACATCACACTGGTCATTCGGTTAAACGGGGTGAATTGTTTGCTTTATACGTGATGGAATTAATTGGAATTGGTTACAGTTAGTTAATCAGAATTTATCGTAATATCAACATAAATGTCAGTCAAATTTTGCATTCAATTCATAGGAAACGAATGTGTGTGTCTACCAGTGTAAAAATAACTTGTGAATATTGTTGTAATAAAATTTTTTGTAAACATTGCACCATTTAAGGCGTGTTACTCACCACTATATTTTGACCTTTACAGATGTAAACAAACTTCAGTTTTTAGTGTTTTATAAGAAAAATACCAGAAGAAACACACATTTTATTATTATTCGATGAAAAATATGATTAAGAAGCACACACTACCTTAACAACACAAAGCTCTGATTTATGTTTATGAACATTATTCAGAATTATTGAAAACTCAGTCAGTTAATCGAAAGGCCCTCGATCGTCAGTCCTTTAACAAGGTCAGTTGAGAGTAAACCTGATAGTTCTAGTGCGTTTGGAGAAGCAGAGTCGACACTTATGGGTTACTTATCCGAGGTCTCTGGTCGTTAACCTGTGTCGTCATGTTGTTTTTTTTCTTCTTTCATCTGTAATTGTAATACAGCTTACAACTAAACTTTAAATATTTTAAAAAACCAAAATATTTTTTTTTGTTGTACAGTTAATACTTAAAATATAATTGTACTGATTTTATGCATCTTTCGGTTAATGGTCTTCCAAATGTTTAGATTTTATCTGCGCAGAAAAGAATAAGCTGTCGAAATGGCCAACTGCAGAAACCTAATTTACAGTAACTTCGGTATTTTGTGATTTACAGTATCTTCGGTATTGAATTTTTTAGAGGTTAACCGGTAAAAAAATAATTGATTACAGATTCCAATTCAACTTATAGGTACATGTTATCAGTTTGTGCACCTTTTACTTGAATTAGAAGTCCACCGAGTCAAAAATAAGCCTTTGACAGATTGCATCTTACCTTTCAGAAAATCTGGTTTCCATTGTTATCGAGTACTGCATGATATATTCATTTCTGATTTTTAGAGGTCTACCTAGTAAACGATAGCTCATTGTCAGATGCCACTCCAATGTCCAGGTAATCCTTGAAAAATTATTCAATATAACAGGAACTACTTTGGAGAAATTGTTCATTTAGTTGCATATCTATACTACTAAAGGAAGAGATCGATTTCTTTGAGCCGCATCTCCTCTGAAACCATGCCAGTCCAAAATATTTGTGATATGACATATAAATGTAGTATTTTGTACTTCCTAAATTTGTCTTCAAAATAATCTTTTTCCCTCAGAAAACGGCATCTTTTTGTGAAAATATACCAATTCGGAGACCGTTATCGTTCCGAGTCTTATTGGTTTGCGCGCATGCTCAGTACTTCAAAGTAAAACAAAAGTGAAACTGAAAGTAGATTAGGTAGAAACTAACTAAACAGTTCAGTCTATCAGAATCCTGCTTAATTTGTATTGTAAATTCGTCATTTTGTTTAATTAAACTAATTTTACCCCCTTTTACTCAGGTGCACTACTTTCTAAAAATAAAATTGGAGGTGAACGTGTTGAACGACGAACAGAATATCCTAATCCCTACTCAGGTATTCGTCGGTCGGAGCTGTTTGCTTAATGTGGCTGTCCCAAGAAAACAGCTCTGACCGACAATTCCAAGAGCCAAACCATTTAATGTGTATACACAAACAACCCCCCCCCCCCCCCNNNCCCCCCGGAAAGAAAATAAAAATACCGATTTTTTTAACAAAAAGAACAAGGTGACAACCATTTGATTTCGAGGGGATTGGGAGATTTTGATTGAAAAAAAAAAACATTTCCATCCTAATGTCGATTGCATTATTTTTTTCCATTGTAAAATAATTTTTTTGAAATTTATTTTCAGTTAACAATGCATTTTTTCCATTCAATTTAGCATTCATTTTTTTCATGTGGCTGAGAATATATTTTTTTTATTTGCATTAAAATGAGGATTCAATTATGATGGTCTACAGGGGATACCGTGCATAGGTGTACGAGAAATAAAATGTCACAACACGAGGAACGAAAAATAAGAATTTAGCTTGCATGATGCCCTTTTTACGGTTTGCACGAAACACGGCAAATGATGACCCTCCAACACGGAAACACATCAAATAAAAAACGGCAAACAGGCTGCACGAAAATAGCCCTGTGCCACCTCCAATTATTAATTCCAAAATCTTTCAGCACCCCCCCCCCCAAATCAAAATCAAATGGTTGTCCATGTCCTAAAAATATTGCTAAGATCAACCAAGTGGCAAAACTTTCACTGAATCGAAGTCAAGATTTACAACCCACGCTCACATTCTGTTTTAGATTCATCACATTAAATGACCACACAAATAAAACATGAAAATTGTATACAATGTTGTCTTTTAAACGACCGTTTATAAAAGCTTGCAGTGTAAACTTTTGACTTTGTTCAGTACAAGTTTTGCCAGTTGGTTGACCTTAATTTTGCAAATTTATTTCCAAAACATTTTGGAACATAAATGTTCGGAAGGGATATTCATGTATGTATCAAGTCAAAATTCTTTCAATTTAATGTGCACAAAAATTTTGCAGATCACAGTGGTCACAATCAGCAAATCGAGTTAATCATGTACTGTGATTCAAGGTTTTTATTATGAATCCCTTCAGCGCCCTAAATTAGAATAAGAGAAATTTAAATGAAACAAAACATAGCAAAACCAAAAGAAAGCAAAAACAAAAAACAAAACACCTTCGAGAAAAAAAAAGACAAACAAACAAACAAACAAACAAACAAAACAAACAAACAAACAAACAAACAAACAAACAAAAAAAAAGAAGAAGAAGAAGAAGAAGAAGAAGAAGAAGAAGAAGAAACCAAAACTACATTGTCAAATATAACTAAAGGAAAACTCAAATATTTGGAAAACAAAACTCAAGTCACATGGAAGTGAGAGAGATGGGGAGTTACATGGTCATGATGGTTATGTGATACTCTCATAAGAGTTTTCACTCAAATGTACTACGGTGTATATATAAACGTAGGCATCAATTGACATGGTTAGAATTTGTTACAAACATGGGCTGAATATTTTGCTCTTCGCTTTTTAACCGACCCGCGCAAGCGCGGGTTACTTCTAGTACTTTAAAAGTCTTGCAGTGTGAGAGTATTAATATTTATGTCTGTTTAATAAACGGAGCTATGTACTGCATACATTCAAAATACGACAACATTTTTAGTTAGAAATCTGTATTCAGAATTGTATTTGCTTTTGGGGGTCAATAGTTTTTCTTGTTTCTATAAAACACGTTTGCTTGATTCGTCAAAAGAATTTTTTTGTCAATTGTCAAGTGCATTGACTTATTTAAAAGTGTAACACCACAGATAATAATCTGTACTTTTTTATTTCTCCAATATTCATATATATATGTATATGCATTTCTTCAAATTCCCTTGCTGTGGTCTTTTTGAACAATAAAATATCTTGAATTAGTCACTGGCGGCGGTTGGCGGATACTCGTAACGGCAGTTACGAGTAGCTTAACATGGCGGAGGATGTTTCGAGCAAGTCAGATTTTGTATCATATCTTGATAAAAAGAGTTCTATTGAATGAATAATTAATATGGCGATTATTGCAAGGTCACATACTCAATCTCTGGTGTGTTATTTTAGAGTAAAATGTTCTTATATCGCTCATTTAACAAAATTGAAGATACTCGTAACTGCATTTAAGGGATACTCGTAACTGTAAAATAAACTTTTCATATGATTCTCGTAACTGAAGTTGAACAGTTTTATTTAATGTTTTTTAGACCTAGAATCAGTACATGATTGCGCGAAGTTCAGCATGTGGAAAAATATCTTAAGGGATAATTATGCATAACATTCTTTCAGAAGTGCTTATTACAATGAATCAGTAGTATATGTACTGCCCTTTCCCATATTATAATTTTAAGTTTTGATGTTCATATATGTTTGTGTGTCTTCTTGTTGGTTGTTTTGTCTGACTTAGTCAACGCCCTTTGATTTTGTTGTTTCTTCATCACTCTCTGGTTTCTTTCGCAACTGCCCTTTGTATACATGACCCGGCACCTGAGCCAGGACATCCATCTACAGTACTACTCAGGGGCGTCCCCATGTGGTGGATAGGGGAATACCCTTCGCTGGCGACAGGGTAGCCAGTGTCATACTACGGAAAGCCCGACCGCCAGCAATTGCAGGCAAACCGTGTGGACAAAGGCCACGCTCTGTGCAGAATAAAGATCCCTTCTATATCTTTCGATACTGAAGAGTAGGCCTTTGGGACCGTACAGAAGGCTAAATTCCCTGCCCTTCCCTTCTCTCCCATTTTCGAGTGGCAGTCCATTATCGATTGTCCGCTCATTGATTCTTTCTGTTTTAGTGGCTCTGTCAATAAAGCTGTCGGGGGCGTACCAAGGTGATGGACAGGGGAATAACATATCGTGGGGTAGCCTAGGGCCATCAACGTAAAGCCCGGCCGCCAACCATTGTACATAAACTGTGTAGAGAAAACCCACGCTCCATGCATAATAAAGGTTCCTTTTGTACCTGAGATTGATCTAACCTACTAGCTGTCCATATCTAAAACTTGAACCCAACTTCCAACCCGATCCCTACGATTAGCAATCGTTTTTCTCTGGTCTCTGCACAAAAACACACAGAGATTCCAATAATAACATTACGTCGATGTTGTATGACGATTATTTTTAATGGCTATTCACACACGTTTTGAAAAACAATATTGTATTTTGTCTTATACACAATGCTTAATTTTACAGCAGCAGTTTTGCGGAGTGTTCTCTAGTAATACTCCATGTTATATGAAATATGATATTTTCTGTCCTTATAAAAAATCTTTGAAAATCATGAATTGCTCATCTGGACGAGGCAAACTTGAAATCCAATAAACAAGCTCTGCTGCTGGTCAGACATAATTTTTAGAGAGAACCACCCAGCCATGTGTTGGCTATCCTTTTAATGGCGGTTCGAACCCCCAAAAATGATTGATCTTTGTAAAGGCAATGCGACATACTGATAGATTATATTTAACATGCTGCCTTTCGTTTCGGATGTGATGGTAGATTGCCACAACTAAGAAAAAAACAATATCACCGAGACGGAGTCCAGTTTTATATTGTTAGTTTCTGACTTTTGCAATCTACCATAACAATTCAATTCAATTCAATTCAATATTTTATTGCCATTATACATATATATGTATGCGACACAATAAAATCAAAACAATATAATACATAATTAAACAATAAATCAAGTAAACAATTTAAGAGTCCCCTGTCCTCAGTTCGGTTGACTGCTTCAAAAAGGAACCTAGTTTGTTCACCTGATTAGGAGTGCTTGGATTGAGGATATAATTAACTTTATCTATATCAGATAACATATAAAAATTTTCATTTTCATTATTTAAAAAATCAAAATAGTGTTTTCTTGTGGCATTATTTACATCGCAATACAATAATAAATGGGTCTCATCCTCTATTGTTTTACATTTATTACAAAGTCTTTCTTCTTTTGGAATTTTTAAATACCTCCCCTTTTCAATTAATAAATTGTGGTCACTTATTCTATATTTTGTAATTAGTTTTCTGTATTCAAAATAACACCTTCAACAAAGGCAGTATGTTTATGATATGATGAATATAGTAAACACATTACATTGGGATGTCAATATAACTTGTTATTTCAATTTCTTTGCAAAGTACAGGCTGTATAAAATACATTCATGTAAATATATTCATTTTAGAAAAGAAAAGTCCACACAGGAGTCTGATTCAAGAAACCAAAAGAAGGAAGCCATTTCCGAAAGGATCGAGAATTAATGGTAATTTGTGTTGTCGCAATGTTACATATGAAGTGAATAACCTTATGTGTTTTAAAATTTGAATTCACTAGTTTTGCAATTGTCACCTTTCTTAGCGAAATATGAATACAATGTTACAAGGGCATTATATATATGAAACGTATCACCTTCCAGGTATTAAAGCCACCATTTGAATCCTTTTTGATTTCTTTGATGAAAGAAACTGATGTCATGTGCCCGTTTTCTTTAAGTGACGGGTACGGTTGGCTAGCTTCAAGATCAAGTGTGCAAATTGCAGCAAATTGACAACATCTTAATAATTTCTTTTATTATTATTATTATTATTATTATTTTATTATTATTATTATTATTATTATTATTATTATTTGAACCACTCTGATTTTAAACGAAATAGGTTTTTCTGTCCCGAATACCTAAACTTAATCCTTTTTCAAGAAGCGTTAGCTACCTGAATACAGACTTCCAATATGACGGGTGAAATGTATTGCAATTGGCTATATCGACCTGACGAGAAAGAAGGGAATTGCAACTTTTTTATAATATGAAATATAATAGAATCCATTTGATTCAATTACTATTATTTAAATTTTTGTAAATTCTAAAACTTAAGGATTAACTCCCTCCATCGTAGTTTTGTCCTTAGCTATATTTGATATTACTAATTATTCGGATTTCGTTTGGTTTTATGCACTTTATTTTTTTTTGTTGAAATTATGGATTTCCTTTGTTTGGGTTCTAGTGCTGCTGATGAGGAATTGATTTCCGAACTGGCCATACAGCTCATTAAAATTATTGCAGTTGGAGTAGACATA
This sequence comes from Modiolus philippinarum, assembly GCA_002080025.1. NCBI lineage: Eukaryota > Metazoa > Mollusca > Bivalvia > Mytilida > Modiolidae > Modiolus > Modiolus philippinarum. Next base: position 205,072 of record MJUU01010557.1, on the reverse strand, counting down.
TGTGTTATGTTCTCATGTTCATTTACTCCATATCCTTTCGTAAAATTTTATCTTTACGATTTAAAACCACCAAGTTTTCAAAGTATGACAACCTACCACTTGCGAAATGCAGACGACATTATATTTCCCTTTTGTCGCTTGTCGACAACACTGTTTCATTTATTCCTACAGTTAGATTTTGGAATAATTTGAGCGTTGAAATGCGCGATTGTACGGAAGCATGCAGGGGACATGCAATTTTTTTTTCTATCTCGTGGCCACGACATACTAAGTCGTGGCCACTACAAAGCTATGTCGTGGCCACGAAATACTTACTCGTTCCTACGACATACTAAATCGTGGCCACGAGATAGTTATTTTGTGGCCACGAGATACTATCTCGCTCACGACATACTATAATAAGTCGTGGTCACGAGATAGCTATCTCGTTCCCACGAGATACTATCTCGTTCCCACGACTTACTAAGTCGTGGCCACGAGATAGCTATGTCGTTCCCACGAGATACTAAGTCGTGGCCACGAGACAGCTATGTCGTGGCCACGACATACTATCTGATTCCCACGACATACTAAGTCGTGGCCACTAGATACTATCTCGGTCCCACGACATACTAAGTCGTGGCCGCGAGATATTTTACACTTAGAAACCTTCAACAACGAGCTTTGCTCATATCATACTCATAGCTATCTCGTGGCCACGACTTAGTATGTCATTGGGAACGAGTTAGTATCTCGTGGCCACGACATAGCTATCTCGTGGCCACGAAATAGAAAAAAAAATCACATGTCCCCTCCATGCTTCCGTACTATTGAGACCCAATTTCCAATTTTATAAGTAATTTAAAGACAATGGCTACCCACAAATTCAAAATACTACCTTACTTATTGGTTGGTGTTAGAAAATTAAATACACACACAAAAAAAAAAAAGATGCCATGCGTCCTTTTAAAAATTCTTACTTGGAATGAATATAATATTAGACCCACTTTGTCGTTGTGGAACTCCTTTCGAGGGTTCTTTTTATTATGTTTTTGAGTGTACAATTTTTTAACCTAAGAAATGTAATGATACAGAGTCTTGTGTGGTTGCCGAATACTTGTCAGATATATCTAAATCTCAAGACTACAGAAAATAAATATTTCCCCGACAAAAGGTGAAAACGAACGCATTGTTAAAAGAAAGTCCATGCTTACATTAAGAGGACAAACCGCTTTTTTGTGTAATAAACTCAACACACAAACACACACACATAAACATTTTGTTTTGATGTCAATTTCAAATGAATTTCTCTATTTATTTACATATTGACATATTGTATAAGTATTATTGTCACTATTTGTATGTAACTATGTCGGAAAAGACGTTATAAGCTGGTATATCTTTTATCTGATCCTTTTTGCTTTTTTGAGCTAATAAAAATAAGGAAAATATGAATACTTTCAAATAGCCATATTCGGTTGACAATGGTTGGCCAAGACACATCAAGATATCAAGCATTTCTTCCAACTTTTAGAAAGCAATTATGCAGTTTTTATTCCATTTCACAGGAAGGCAATTTTATAAAAATAAACATATATAACAATTTCTTTTTTCTATTATGTGGAAAAAAACACTCGGCAGAAATACACAAATACGAGAAATCAGAAAAAAGTACAAACACCAACTCGCTAATATATTATTTAGCATTTATATTTCCAGTTTATTTATTATATTCTGTCATGAAATAAAAAATAAATAAAATTGTTGTTTTAGAAATACATTATACACCGAAGCGACAAAACGAGGAATTGTAATGTGGCCAGTTCTGATTTTTACGACAAAGATATCTTATTTGTGTAGATAATTTTCTTTCGGTTTAGGAATATCCACATTACTAGCAGAATATTAACTAGAAAATATATCCGTTCCGTATATTACTTTATATCTTAGTTAGCCAATGGATACGTCTAACGAGGAGTGGATCATAATCATTGACTAGCGAAGAGGAATAATCGTGTCAGCAATAATCTAAAACTCCAATGAAGCCGAATGTAGTTTAACATTTGGCATTTTAGAAAGTTCCAAACACAAATTGATATCGGGGACAAATTTGCACATTTGAACCGATCTTTATTTGACTGGTACACGTGTAAATAAAGACTGGTACACGTGTATGACGGTGTAGGTTACTCGTTCACTGATGTCGATGGTCTCGAGTTTCCATAGCAAAATGTAGTTTAAAACGAGCCTCAAGGATACGATCCTTACTCCAACAAATATGTAATCGTTTTAATCAGGTCTCTAAGGTCAATGCATATTAGTTTTTGCTTGCAACATATAGTCATACCATTGTTATGAGATTCGTTAGCAACTGGGTGTGAATCATTCGAGTGGATAAAATCCCTCTATTGAGCAATGTATTTCTTTTTCTTTTTCTGTTGTTGACATATTATGAGTATTATTATATTATTATAATTTTGCGACTGCATAATGTACTTATGAATTCTTATGCATTTAGGTATGACGTCGAAAAGACGCAAAGCGTCTTTTGACAGTGTAATTATTGAGAGGCAATTGCGACAAGACTGTGGCTGTATGCTGCAGTGTTATAAAAAGTTTGATGTAGATGATGTTATGTTTTGGCGTTTCAAAATACATCGCAATACAGAGGGGCCTGAAAGAATGGATAAGCTTATAGACGTTATAAGGATAGCAGCCACAGATCTCCGTAAACATGAAAAAACACAACTCTTTAAAATTGACCAAAAACTTATCTGTCGGTAAGTGTCCATAACATTCTTATTATATTAAATATAGTATTACAAATAATTTAATATGAAGTATATGTACGGGGATTGTGCTTACAGGAATTGATGTTTCATTGGCATTTACCCAGTTTTTTCTTTTCACATAATTCAAAGAGAGATAAGGATGACATTTGAAGCATCGGCAAACGAATACCGAAGCAACAAACCGAAGGGATAACCTAGATAATCGACAATCAATTAGCATGGCAAAAGAGGGGAAACAAAACACAAAACAGGAATACGAACAAAACAAACCGAAAAAAAAAACATGAACATCACTAAACTAAAGCACTTGTAGTGTGAACTCCTCACAAAAAAAGCAGTATTATCTGGTGATCCGGAAGGGTAAACATGATCTGTTCTGTGCATGACACCCGTAATCTACAAGTGGAAACATGTCTTACAGCTCTACAGCGATTGATTTCTCTGCAAATCCGTTCAAAAGTCTGGATATGTCTGGATATGGCCGACTCCGACCCACCGTTGGGTGTGGGGTTTCCTCACCGTTCATTGAAGATCTTATGGTGGCTTTGAGTTGTTATTGCTCCCCTTAGGGTCGTTGTCTCTTTGACACATTCCCCGTTTCCCTTCTTTTTCTTATCTTGTGGTTTTATATATAGCAAATGATCGGTACACATATATTAAAACATGCTTGCAATGATGAAGATCAACAATAAAAGCGTTGTTCCATTGCTTTTAATTCAATGTTTTAATTGATATTTTGTATTATTTACATTTACCCTATATCCTTACATTTTTTTCTTGCAATTCCCTGTATACACCAAAACAGAATTTATTGTTAAAATCATGTTTTTTTCCCGGATAAGATCCTTTCATTATTCAAGATATAAAGAGTTATTGAAAATCTTTTGGAACGAACATGCTACATTGTTTTAATCAATTTACCCAAAAACACCACATCAGCACAGGTCTGCATATTCTGTGGAGTTTTTACCCGTAATTTTATTGTAATTTATATGCATAATTAGGTCACCCTTACATTTTCTAGTTAGGAAGTTTTTACATGTACATACAAAAGTTTTATTTCGATGTTCAGAGTGTTTTGTATAAAACTCTTCACTTTCAACTAAGAATCAATGCAGGGTCAGTCCCTTTAAAACTTGTCATTTAAGAAATAATTCATGGCAGGTATATGGTTATTGGAAATTTAACCATGGGCTGGGCCTTTATATTCGAATTTAACCCTGAACGTTAACGAGGGGTTAAATTAAAGAATATAAAGACACCCAGCCCATGGTTAAATAACAATAACCATATACCTGCCATGAATTACTTCGATTCTAATATGACACAAAACAGAATTTTCCATTCTGAAGCGACCTAAGAGAAGGCGGATTTCCCGTTTCCATTGCTGTCTGTATCTTTGACGTCACAATACACAATCTGGCGTTTTCAAACAGATGCAAGTTGAAAATCCAAAGCAAAACAATACACATTTCCGTGTCTGAATGGCATGGGTAAGTTAAAAAATATGATAAACATTTATTTCCTTAACAAACTATGACAAACAAAATCAAAAATATGGTTGTTTTGCTTCTCTTTTACTCTTTTTTCGATACAATTTGCGCATGTGCGAAGTATATGGTTATTGAGTATTATACTGGTTGACGATTAACTTGAGCATGTTATAATTTTAATTTACTGATTCATTACAATTCTCGTAATTTGTTTGAACAGTTGATTGATATAGTGCATGACACTAAACCTATATAGATTGCTGAAATTTCTCCCTGACATTTCGACATGTTATGTTACTGTATAAAAGCCATTCGTTTAACCTTTTTAGACCAATCTGAAATTTTGTTTACCGAAATGTCTAATGAACACACATTGCTTAAAACCCTGAGTATATATATACCACTGAAAACATCATCAGAAACCCACGGACGTTGAAGCACGTGTTATGCTACCACTTAGCAAAGCGAAAGCGTTATCGGTCGTGGGTTTTTGCCGATGCATTGAAAACAGGCATGTTGAATTATTGAACAAGCATTTTAGAAAGAAGGCTCGGACTTGATTTCTATCATACGACTTTACATTGATATTTGCGGATACTAAAACAATAGACTTTCAATTAAATGATGACCCGTGTTAATAAATTAATAATTATTAAACTGTACTTTTCTACACAGGATTTCTCTCTTATCATTTTTTCTGCAGGAAAACATTCATTTCTCTAATCTTAAATGTATCAGTTGCCACATTTACCAGGGCGAAACGGACAATTATGGAAAGGAAATCAAGGATAGACGTTTTACCAAAGAAGTTAACACACTCATGGAAGGGTAAGACACATATTTCACACAACCATATTAACAACACACGTTCTATACAGGATACCGTATAGCGGGTTATTTTATAGGGTCAAATTTCACGGATTTGAGTGGAAAATGTATGCCAAAAATTTTAGCGTTTTAAATTTTAGCGGATTATCAAAGATCCTATATATACCCTAATAATACATAATATATTCGGGGAAATTATTTTCGCGATTTAAGTCCATCCGCGAAAATATGCGAAAAATAAAACCCCGCGAAAATTACCCGCTATTCGGTATTTCGCATTCAAACACAAGTTGCAATTTTTAAACTCTTTTGGAATCACATGGTTTACNAAAAAAAAAAAAAACAATAATAATAACAACATGTTTAGTTGTGAACAAGTGTTTAGCATATAAACACAAAAATCATCACCAGGGTATATAGTTTCAAAATTGTGTTAGAAAAGTTCGAACATTAAACAACATGGCTGCCATTAACATAGGGGTAAATTGCAGTTTTTTGCTTATAACTGGAACACCATTACAGATCGGCTTAAACTGATTAGCATGGCAAGATCTCCTGCCCTGAAATTTTGAAGGAAATCCGAAGACCTATTTAGGAGTTATTTCCCTTTTTTCCACCCTAGTGGGGACCATATATATGACACACAAAGACTTTACAGTTTCTGTTTTGGCTTGTGTATTCTCACTTGTTATTTATTTCATTTCATTTCGTAGACATTTAATATGGAACTTTGGATTTTTTTCTCTCCTGGCTACTCTTGCGAGATCCATCAATCACGGGGCCAAATGGGCAGGCACAGGAAATTTACCAGCCAATCTCCACTCTTGTACACCCTTCCGAGGAAGTAATATCTCGGCAGCGGTTTTTCCAATTTTTAGATTCGAGTTGCACTGACGAGATGTAAATTCATCGAAATGGGGTCTTATATGCAACAGTGAAATTTAAACGTAGTGTTGCGTGTCACTCAAATTGTAATGGTCAAATTCCTCAATGGAAAGATGTTCTTGATAATATCACATCCTAAAACTCTAACTGCCATGTGTTGGTCTTTGATTTCAGACGCATTTAATTTATTTTTCAAGACCTGTATAAGCATATTTACATGTTTATCTTGAGGATTAAATAAGATTTCCAAGTTTGTCGTTGTTTTTGGACGTTATATATATATATATAGTTTACATATAATATTGGACTATAATAAAACATTCAAAGATTTCCTCTGAAACTACTTTGACAATCGGAAGTAACCTTGGTCAAGATAGTCCTTGGATGTTTCCCTTAAAAACAACGGAAGTAGAATACCGAAGGAACAACAGAAGTACAAATTACAAAAACCAAAGTCCAGATATATGACAAAAACGGGAAAAAGGAAAAGACAAGGACCCGAGACATCCACGAAAGACACAAATATAAAGACACAACACTCAAAACTAAAGCACTCGTAGTGTGAACTCCCATTAAAATGATGTCGCTCAGGCCTGTACCCCATCCAAAATGACCGCCAGCGAAGACCATAATCTAACATCGGATCCTATGGAAAAAAAACATTAAAAGGTCTTCTCTTTTGAAATTACTTGCCCATTGAAACCAAACTTGGCAAAATAGTCCTTGGGTGTTGCCTTCAAACATGGTGTCACTCAGGTCCGTAATCCATCCAGGGCAGTTGCGAAGGAGAGAATTGGATACGGATAGGGCTTGGATCATCCGAGTTAGGTCCCGCTTAAAAAAAGTTGCTAATTGGTCCACACTTAATCCAAGATGGTTCCTAATGGGGTTCATACTTTTACACTGGACCCTATGAGTCAACCATTGAAAATTCTCCTTTGAAACTACTTTGCCAAATTTAAAGAAACTTATTCACAATAGTTCTCGGATGCCACTTGGGTCCCTACGTATATCCAAGCTTGCCAACAGCGGGACAAAAGTTTAACATTGGATCTTATGGGTTAACATACAGAAATCCGAGGCCAGTAACCAAACTTGATCAAAATAGTTTTACTATGGTTCCTTTTTCAAATTTTGCCAGTGGGCCCATGGGAGCTAGTGTGGACCATAGTTCAACATTTGACCCTTTAGGAAAACACTTGAGCCAATTGGGACCAAAGTTGGCAATAATCATACGCTTGATAATGACCCAGGTTAGCAATACCAGCTCAGGTGAGCCTTTGGTTTGATCTTGTTCTCTGAAACTACTGAAGGAAATTGAACCAAACTTTACAGGAATCATGTTTTTACAAAGATTGCAGATTATAGATTATAAAGAAAAGATTATATTTTGTTCCGATCCGTAGAAAAACATGGCATCCAATGCAGAACTTGGTTTAACATTGGACTGTATGAGAAAACCACATTTTGATCTTTTTCGCTGAAACTACAAAATTGAAACAAATTTTAATGATTGATCATTTTGTTCTGATCCGTCGAAAAACATGGCCTCCAGAGCGGAAGTTAGTTCAACCTTTGACCCTATGAGAAAATCACATTTTGATCATCACCTTTGAAATCACTGCAACAAATTGAACTTAAATTTACAGGAATGATGTTTTGAAGATCCCTTACTAAGATTGATCATTTTGTACCGATCCATAAAAAAAAAAAAAAAAAAAAAAAATCATGACCGCCAGCCCGCAACTTATTTTAATATTAAGCCCTATGGGAAAATAACATTTTAATCTCTTCTGCCGGAACCACTGTAGGAAATTAAACAAAAGTTTACAGGAATGATATTTTAAAGGTCCTTCACAATGATGTAAATGATTGCTCAAAGATTCCAATCTGTCGAAAAAGATGGCCGCCAGCGGAAACTTAGCTACTAAGCTTATCATTGTGCCTTGTGGGAATAACGCCTAATCATCTCATCAGAGACCACCGACGGGAATATAACCAAACTTTACAGGAATGATGTATGGAAGGTCCTTTACAATGATTGCTCATTGACAAAGAAAGGCGACAACAAAGTCCGAACGCAATCAGAGGAAGAGATCACAATGGAAAATCCATAGGACGTAATACAGATCAAATTGGAATGGTCTTCATATTCCCGACTTGGAACGGGCACTTCAAGTAAAGTGCTGGGTTAAACTAGGTTTAACGAGACTTTTATATCGGGACTGTAGTTTTTTTTCATATCGGAAAATAAGTTATCTCGTACTTGAAAAAGAAAAAATTATAAAATTCGGTGGTATTTTCTTATATCTACTTATTTGGAGAGTTTCTGATGACGTTTAACTAATCTTCCTTTTCCATTTCCAGGAAAAGTATGTGAAGGCTACATTCGCTCATATATAAAAAGTATATGTGACAGCGATCCAAGTCGTTGTAGATACCGGATGCCACTAGGACTAACAAGGATAAAGCTATTCTACATGTACAGATCCATACATGAAAAGGATGGTCTCGAAAGGAGTGCATTTTTCAGTCTCTTGAGACACAAGTTTCCAGAGCTCTCTTTCAATAAGGTACTTACAGCAACATTTTGATTGATTGCATGTAGAGGGATTTAATTTCAAAACGTATCGTCCTTTTCAATCTTAAGAACCAGATAACGATATAACTGGGCATGTCTGCCGGGGGTCTTAGATGGCCATCATAGCCAAATTTGTCTTTCATATGATAAAAAATGAATACTCTGCGAAACACATGAACAATAAACTTTGCAACCACTCTTCTAACTGAAATCAATATTGTTTCATAAATGAAGGTCCTTTTAACTGATTAAATAGATATAAATTCTGTGAATTTTCTATATGCTCTAAGTTACTTTTATACAGACTGCTGCAACCTATAGTTCATGCAGAATCCAATAAACATAATTGTTTTTTTTTTATGATTTCATTACCATTTATCTTATTATTATATGTATGTATATTTACAAAATTAATGAATTAAGAACTAATGAATTTGCTTAATCATTTTAGTCACAAAGATTTACAAAATGCAAGGAATGTAACGACTTGTGTGAGCTAATCGCAAAAGAGACAAATCCGGAAAAGCTTTTAGAGTTGGAAGAAATGTTAGACTTTCACCATAAACTTCAGCAGTAAGTGTTATAATTAAACAATTCATAGTATATTTTGCAAAGGCATGGGTGTTTACGTTTAAATAAAGTGCTTACAGAATATCGCTGTAAAAATACCACACCAATCAGATAGATAACGTCGATTTTTCGTCTGGATAAAGAGGAGAAAGAGACAATTCAAACGAGAAACAAAATTTAGCTAACAAGTAAATCGAACATCCGAGACTGAACTTCCAGTTGTTTTCTGTTGTTTATATTTGAACAGGTTTTAAACAATGCACTCCCTTGTTTTCAAATGATAATATTCGAACGATCGCAAGAGGAAGTGTTTTTTTTCTTCATAATTAAGTCTCCCAAACGAAGTTTTGGAGACTTTTGTTTTTGTTGCGTTTCTTATTATGTCGCCCCAGACGTAGTCGGGACGACATATTGTTATTCCTCCGTTTCTTCTTCTTCCTATTATTATTCTTTATTATTCCAGCCAAAAGTTGTCCAGTCTATTACTCAGCGATGCATGAACAGAAGTTCATGAAACTTGGCACAAAGTTGGATCACCATATGAAGATGTGCGTTTTAATATTTTTATTTACAAAATGGCCGCCATTTCCAAGATGGCCGCCAAAATACGTCAAAATTTCAACGTTGTCTGATTTCAACGAAAATTGATTTCTGGGTAGATTTTAACGCTGCGAACAAGATGGAAGCATCGAATTGGCTGCCAGGGGCGACATCAGCTATTGCTTGCAATTGCAAATCTAGTTATTTCTTTTTCTTCTTTCAATAAATTTTGTCCGAAGGATTATTTTGTGATGGCTTGATATATTCAAATGAAACTTGGTAGGAAGTTAGATCAGCATAAATAGCTTTGCTTTCCATGAAAAAAAATTTCAAAATGGCCGCCATTTTCAAGATGCCGGCTATATTACGTCAAAATTTCAACTTTGTCGGATTTCAACGAAAATTGATTTCTAGGTAGATTTTGACGCTGCGAACAACATTAAATCGCAGAATGGGGAGTCTGGGGTGACATCAGCTATTGCTTGCAATTGCAAATCTAGTTAATATTAATTTTCTTTATTATTATTCTTTCTTCCACCTAATTTGTCCGAGTGTTTTCTCAGAGATGCTTGGACAGAACTCATTCATATTTGGCATAAAGTTGGATCACCATAAGGAGATGTGCATTCAACAAAAAAAAAATGTTCGAAATGGCACCGGTTGCCATGGAAATGGCAAAAAAGGCGGGAAAATCATAGTGCTCAGAATTGGATGAAAATTTACAGGAAGATTGCTTAGGACATGGGGAAAAGGTTTCCGGTGTCCAAGACTTCAAAATGGCACTGGTTGCTATATGGAAACGGCAAAAAAGGAGAGAAAATCATAGTGCTTAGAATTGCAAGAAAATTTACAGGAAGATTGCTTGGGACATGGGAAAAGGTTTCCGGTGTCCAAGACTTCAAAATGGCACCCGTTGCCATGGAAACGGCAAAAAAAGGCGTAAATATCATCGTGCTCAGAATTGGGTGAAACTTTACAGGATGGTTGCTTAGGACATGGGGAATTAGTTTCTGGTCTCCAAGACTCCAGATTGGCACCTGTTGCCATGGAAATGGCAGAAAAGGTGGGAAAATGAACATGCTCAGAATTGTTTGAAACTTTACAGGAAGGTTCCTTACAGCATGGGGAATTGGTTTCTGGTCTCCAAGACATCAGATTGGCATTGGTTGCTATGGAAATGGCAAAAAGGCGGGAAAATGAAAGTGCTCCGATTTGGTTGGAACTTTACAGAAACGTTACCTGAGGTGTGGGAAAATGGTTTTTGGTGTCAAAGACTTTTCCAAGATGGCCGCCAAAATACGTAAAATTTCACGTTGGTCCGATTTCAACAAAAATTGATTCTAGATAGATTTTGATGCTGCGAAAACAAGCTGGAATCATCGAATTGGCTGTCAGGGGCGACATCAGCTATTGCTTGCAAATGCAAATCTAGTTATTATTCTTCTTTCTTTATTCTCGTCCGGATGGACTTGTCCGAAACAGATCTAAAAGACCATTTGACCTAGAGCTTCCAAACTTTGTAGGATGTTAGCCCCATATTTCTAGTTGTGCAACATTTAAAAATTTATCAGATAGGGGTCCATTAAGGGTACATTTGTTGGGCTTAAATAGGGGTGGGGTCATCCATGTTAACCCTATGGGAAAATTTTCTTCACCATTTTATCACTGTATCTTGAAAACTAGTAACTGTAACTCCATGAAACTTCATAGGAAAGATGTTTATCGAGTAAGAAAGGGTCTCAAAGAATTAGAAATTTCAAAATTAGTACCGTTGCCATGGAAACAATACAAAAAAATTGAAATTTTGAGAAAACGCATTTATTGTTGATAATTGTATTTTCATTACAGCTATATGTATTATTTAGGTTATAAGGGGAACCCGTGCCAAATTTTTTTCTACATCAAGGTATAAAATTCATTGTTATGGATAATGGAGTATTTGGTTGCCATGGCAACCAAGCCAGAAAGCTATAATTTTCAAAATTAGTACTGTTGCCATGGAAACATACAAAAAAGTAAAATTTTGAGAAAACGCGTTTTTATTGATAACTGTATTTTCATCACAGCTATATGTATTATTTAGTTGTAGTTGTAATTTTACTCTATAAAAAATACTTATGAACAAGAGTTAAACCATTGCAACTAACACTCCGGAACGATTAAAATTTGAGGGCGGGTCACCGATGATCCAATTCGATACAAGGTTATTTTCGTGCAGCGTTTTTGATTTTTTTTATTTCACACGTGGACGGCCGAAGGATCGTTATTTGTCGTGTTTCGTACAAATTGACAAAAATGCAATATGCAAACCAAATTATAATTTCTAGTTCCTAATAACATTCTATATTTTGTACGTCCATGCACGGTATTCCCATGTACCACCCTCCAAAACGTTTTTTTCTGAAATTCGTATTTGACTTAACAGGGGCCAGTAACTAGAAGCAAACTTAATTTTGGCCTTACCGTATTCGTAGCTAATGCAAAGATTTCTTAAAGAGTGTAACTAGAAACTTTTGGCTACCTTTCACTCACTTACGAATGTCCTTACTTTCTCGTAGTGTCCTCTTAAGTTCCCTTAAATTTATTGCCACCTTAGAAGATTCCGTGGATTCCGATATCGATTTTACAGTAAATAATTAGTTTTACATCTTGATGATCAATTGTATGATTTATATCTATAGATATATATTATAAAAACCAAACTTGAGTTTTTAATATCAAATATCAAATACTGTGGGTATCAACATTTTAGTAAAAATTCAGCAGTACATTAACCTAATTTCTCTAATTTCTAGCAAATTTTACCAACGCCTGACCGATGTGATAAAAATATTTCTCGTCACTAGTGAGAGAACAACTTGCGTGAAATTTCCCGCCAAATCTATTCGGAATACAATCCTCGGTGTTTTACATTATGTTATTAGAGAAACATTTTCTACAACTTAAACACGTTAATTATGAAATTTCTCACATCTTGTTAAATTAATTTTCAAATGTTTAAAAACTCGGCAAGCCTCGTTTTCAAACATTAGCAAAATTTATTTAACTTGATGTGAGAAATTTCGTAATCAACTTAGTTCTCGTTATAGAAACTATATTTAAACCCGATACCCATTTAATAACGACACATCACTTTCAAATATCAGTGATGCACCTTCCCCTAAACTTCGGAATATCTGAATTTTGCCAAATTTTGGTGAATTTGCTTGTTGTCTTCGAATGTTTGATAACCTGGGATCAACTCTCATAATATAACAGGCGACTTCAGTTATTGTTAAGCAGTTTATTACAGTTTTACATTTTGTTCTCCAGCATAGACTAGTAGATTATCAGTTAATGAGTAGGTAAAGGTGTTCAGTAAAACCAATTGGACAATTTGGAAGTAGAAGCACATATGGTTTAACTAATACTTTGGTGGTGTCTTTTTAAAAAATATACAAAATATATGAATGGAAAATAAGTTCATCATTAAGTCAAAAAAAAAAAAAAAAACAAGCTAAAAGCAGTGAAGTGTCATTGTTTTGGTCTTTTATTTTGGACTCGATAATTTATATTGACACATGTGAAGAGGAATTAGACAGACATGGACATTTGAACTAATCCAAGTAATGGCAATAGCTCAGACTTACCCTCCAAAGTCAGTTTGAGCTATTGTCATCACACGAGGCTCGTCGTTTATATGTCTTATACCCGTCTGTTTGTTTTTGTTTTTTTCACCATATCCTCCAAAACCACTGCAAATGAAAGATGTATAGAAGGTCTTGTTAAAAAAATACTGATTTCATCCAGGTTAGATGTAAAACAGAGCATACGTGGCAGCAAGTAGTTTACATATTCCATCATTGGACCCTATGAAAAAAAAACTAATTTGATTTTATTTTGTTTAGACTTCATACCTTGACCGAGAGGCATTTTATCCGATGAGTGATGAAGGCTCGGCCTTAACTGAGTCTCTAGCATTTGTACTTAAGTCAATTATGTTTCCTTTCCCTCTTTTGAGAGGGGGACTTTAGTTTTTATCTGTTGATCGGACGTCTGTATGTCTGTCTGTCTCAGAATTTTATTGGCACTACTTTTCTTACATCTTAAGACCAATTGCAACCAAACTTCATAGGATTGTTGGCAATAATGCCTTTCTGTGCATATTGTAATGGCCGAATGCTCGACATTTTTCTCACATACTAGTATATAGCTATGCCCCATTTTTAACTTACGATATAGTTTAATTTAGGTTCGGGCACTACTTTCCCTAGATCTTTGATCGGATTGCAGCAAAATTTCACATGATTGTTGACCACAATGTCTAGTTGTGCATACTATTTTCTTAGAAAGCTTTGTCAATTTATCACAATGTTATTGCCTTTAATGACTTAAAAATGGTCAAACTCAGAATGCAGTGATTTTCTTCCATTGTAGTGAAGCATCCGTATCCAGTATATCCACACTACTGCATCAAGGCAAAAATCATCCTTTCAGTAATCAAGCTCACCTGGAATAGCTAGGGTGAGCTTTTGCACTTTGTGTTCTTCCGTCCGTTATTAATTTTTCATTTCAACATCTCTGAAACTGCTGAGCCAATTTGGCCCAACTTTATCAAAAAAGTCATTTGGTAGTTCCCATTAAAAAGTGTTGGTCATTTTCAAAGGTGGACGCTAGCTGGACATATCTATTAGAGTTTACCATTCCACACCTTTACAAAAACTTCGAGGTATCCTTTTTTTTCAAAAAAAAAAAAAAAAAACATTGGTAGACCCAAATATGATCGCAATTGTCGTTGGATGACTCTTTTGAACATAAGGTCGCTTTTTAATCAACAGGGTTAACCCCAGCAAGGTACAAAGTAATCACCCTGCCTGTCCGTTTGTCAGTCAGTCAATGTACCTTGTCAGTGCATGTCCTAAATGGCTCATTGGATATTGGTTAGATATTACTCATTACAGTATACAACCTGCAGATGTGCATAAAGTAATGTGCTTAATGTTCAAAATATTTCTAATGAAAAAGTGGAGGTACCATGGAAGTGCAGGCCATCCAAAACCGGTCATCAGATTTTAGTGAAATGTTACACAGTTGAAATTATTACCTGGAGATGTGCATGAAGTAATTTAATAGCTGTTCAAAATTTTGAAGGTTCAGAAAGTACATACAAGTTGAATTAACAATTAAACTTGTATATACATTCTGTTAGATGGAATGTGGGGGTATCTTTAAGTGGCTTTACCACAGTCACATCTCGTTTGTTTTTTAGTAACGAGACAAGTTGCTGAATTGAAATAAAACTTGGTGATTATGATTATTTGATGGTCAAAGCAATCTTAAGTGGCTATAGGAACTATGCCCTAGGTGAGTGACTTGGGTCTCTTGAGCCTCTTATTTATTTACACATTTATTTTGTTGCAAACTTCACTTACGACTTTTTGCAATCAATTTGTCTCTAACATGAGTTGTTTGCCAGTTCGTTATGAACTGTTAAATCAAGCTACTTTTTTGGACCCTCTAAGCTAACTGATACCAAACTTGGTAACAATATGTTCTTTGCTCGGGAGGATCACATCCAATTCAAAATGGCCACCAGTAGGCACCATGCTTTAATATGTTCGATTAGACTCTACCGTGATGAATTGTCCCACTTTGCGACGATAGTGTGCAGTGGTTCACATCCTATCCAAGATAGCCACCAGTGGGGAACAAGAATAAGAACATACCAAAGTTACTGTAAATTTAAATTTACTTTCTGCAAATGGCTATTTCGACAATCTACGTCTCTTCAGTGCAGATAAACCAAAATATATGAAAATCAGATATCAAAAGATTTACAAAAGCTGACAGAGAACAAATAACTAAATACCGAAGTTACTGTGAATTTAATTTCTGCATATGCGCAAAAGGATCTATGCTGAAAGCCAAAATCGGCGCGGTCATTTTGCTCACTCCACGTGAATCTCCTATAACATTAAAATAACTTCCCTTGCGTTATATCAAAAAGCAATCATGACTTGGAGGGAAACTGGCTCAGCTTGTACGTTTGGTTGGCTTTCTAGCTGCGGCCATTGTAATATACAATATTATATGATTAAGAAATGCAAAGGGTAGTGTTGACCAACCTTTGAGACATATTTTAATAAATAAGACTGTTTCTAGTTACACCAATACTTTATAAAAGGTGGTCAAAGATTGCCAAGCCAATACTCTTAACTTTGAGATGGCTTCTAGTTACAGGAATATTTTAAGATCATCTTAAGTATGAGGAAAGGGATGGTCTTGAAAAATAAAGGATACATCAATTTTAAGGGCTGTCAATCATCCCAAGACAGCTTCTAGTTTCACTCTGTGTGTCTAAGACTATCTTAAGATTGTCTTTATAGGTAAGACAACTTCTAGTTACTGGCCCCAGGTCCTTAAATTTAAGTGAAATTAAAAAAAAGCAACAAAATATCGTTCAGTCATTTACATATTCACTGTGCTGAACTTGTATGTCCATATTTAAGTTTAATCCAGTATAAGAACATTGTAGAACCTTGAATTCGAAAAAGGTCGATACAGTAATGTTAATCGAGATGAAAAACTGTGTGGACATTGTAAGGTGCTTTAAGATGAAACCGATTTTGTTTTGAAATGTTCAATTTATGATAATCTTAGAAATTCTCTGTTTGATGGTATAACATCAGACTTTTTCAATTTTCACATCTCCTTGACGCACACAAAATGATCTTCTTATTAAATCCGAAAACCGTAAAACTTGTGAAAATTATTATTTTTTAAATGGTTATTAGAACTGAGTACAGAAGACATAAGTTAATATGTTTATAAAGTATTTCTGTCTTCTACTGTTTGTGTTTTATGTATTTTACAATGTCTATGTATATGTATGTGTGTATAACTACAACCTTTGCCGTTATACAGTTTCAATAAAGTTTTATAATAAATGTTACCAATTATTTCTTTAGTGAAAAATATCCACAGAAACAACGACCTATTGAAATGATAGAGTGTATCGGCACTTACACATAACATAATGCCAACAGTCATGGGAAAGTCATTTTGAACTTGTTTGAATGCAAGTCTCTATTTAGGCCGCATGTGTGCAAAGCTGTAAGCATCGTCATCGACATTTGAGTGTAAATCAACGGTTTCAAAACAAAAACTTACACCCCTAAACGGTGTCACGAATGCACATTAACGTTCTACAATTGCATAATAAAGGTGGTGATATAAATGAAATAAATGACAATTTTCAATATGATATTAATAACATTGTGCGATGGTGTTCAGAAAATCACATGAAATTGTAAATCAGTTTTGATTTAATCTAGACAAAGAGTTTCCACCTGCGAACTCGAACTGAACGCCAGTATTTCAAATGAGCACAAACGAGAAACCTCTTTGTTTGTATATCGATAATAAATTAAATTGAATTGAACAAATCCATAAAATGTCACCTAAAATATCGAGAAGAATTAATTTGTTACAAAAAATTCGTAAATATCTGCCTATGAATTTTCGTATTATTTTTCTTTAATGCATATATTACCACTATTTGATTAGTGTTGTACAATTTGGGGTAATTGCAATTTAAATGGAATTAAAAAATTACAATATTTATTGAAAAAAATCAGCTAGAACAATAGTAGAAGCTGATGTAATGACGTCATCTAGTTTACTTTCCATTTTATTAGATTTGAATGGTTACTCCTTGAAACACGTGTACAGCATAACGAAATTTACTGTTTTTATGCAACTTCGGTATTTTTTAGAATGGCTTAAAATGGATTAATATTAGTAAAAAAATACAGTACCAAAAAACCATCCTTGTATATAAATCTGTGAACAATATGGCGCCTGTATATTTACAAGATAAATTACATTTTGTCACAAACCAGTATCATAATTTAAGATCTGGAATGAAAATGTTTTATATTTGCCTATAGACCAAATACAGAATTTTTAAAGAAAGCATTCACTTATTTTGGTGCACAAATTTGGAATGCATTGTTTACCAATGGATATTAAAAATTGTGGAAATTTAAAAGATTTTAAAGAAAATTGTTATATTCTCTTTAAATAAAGGTTATTTATTTATTAATTTTTTTTCTTACCTTGGTAGTCAATAGAAATACCTGAAAACGGTCATTTGAAGTTCGAATATCTCTCTAAGCTGTAATATTAAAGTATACACAGTCCCTAATTAGAAATAGTAATTATATAAATATCGGTGAAAGATTGAAATTTTTCAGCGAAAGAAAAGTGAAAATATTAACTGTGAAATTATTTTCCATAATTTCACTATAGGAAGTGACGTCACAATAGACGTTGTCAACTTTGTTGTATAGGTAACGTTCCGGCGGATTAACATCTAAAACGTAGTTCATAAAAAACCCTTAAGATAAATATGAAGATCTATATATAAAAAAAAAAACAATAACTAATCCTAGATTATGATTCTCGAAAATATTCAACTCATGATCGGAAAACGCTGACATCATTTGCTTGAATATTTTTTGATAATCCGAATCTGGGATTATAGCTATAGTATAATTTATTAAAACAAGCTTTCAAATGCAACTACTGACTAGCAAGTACTTTCCGTTTATTACTCTTTATCTAAATCATGCAGCATAATGAGTTTTTATTTTGCAGATTGGAAAGGGAGGCCTATTACGTAAGGTGTGGTTTGGCTGAAATGAAACCAAATGAATACTTGTCCATAATTCTCGATGGAATGGATCAGAACAAAACAGACCTTCCTCACTATGTCAAATGGAACAATCCCAACGTAGGTACTCGATAATACGACATGTTTATTTAAGGATTTATATGCAAATAGTTTTTTTTTGTAGCAATCAGATAAAATATAAAAATAGAGTACATGTACGTGTACTGGAGACACTATTCACGCCCATCTGGTATAGTGGAAGAATCAATGTGAATGTATATGTACTTTACCTTAGTTTTTTTTTCGAACATAAAAGACAGATGAGTGTATATAGAACAAAACAAAATGTTATGATACTTTTACTTCATACTCTTATGAACGATATTAAGAAATCTAATAATATTATGTCAATATAGCATCAAACTGCACCGTGAAATATATAATGAAGCTTAGTGTATTTTGTTTTGTCAAAATAATATTTCCATTTAGATACCAGGTTCGTTATTTCTGTTTGTCTGGGTCAACACATTCATATACATGTACGACAAACAGATATTTTTCCTGCAATGACAGGCTTTATCAATACAGATAAAACCTTACGTATATATCCTTGCTGTATCCCATTCAGCTCTATCATGTATACTATACAAGATATGGCCCTAACTTTCAATTAAAATATATAATGTTTTAAGTGTATTGCAGTATAAATGCAATATATATTTAGTGTCTTTAAATATCAGATGTATTTGCATTAGGCACGAAACAGGTTGAAATGTTTCTTAGCCCTGATACAATATATTGTCTATGTAACAAAAGTCCTAACTGAAATACATTTATTACTACAGGGTAGTGGAACATTAAAACTTAGGACACACGTAACGGGAAGTATTGTCCATGGAAGAGGAAAACATTTCTTCTTGGACTTCAACCAATTCCAACACAATACTAACTTGACACTAACATGTCTCCTCAGGATTTTAAGAATGGAAGCATCGGCAAATAAGCTGCCACCAACTTTATTCATCCAGCTTGATAACACTTGCAGGTATATATAACTGCCAAACTTCATAATCTATTTATGCCCCCACGTCTTAAATTATTTTCCATCTTTTCATAGTGATGGCAAGTGATTTGTTAGCGCATCTCGTACATTTTTTTTTAGTTACATTGTTGAAAGTATTTTTATTTTTCAGACTGTTTATACATATATATCAAAGAACGGTTTTATATTTCCTATTTTGCTCTTATCTTAGACAGGTTCATTTTAGTTCCTTTATCAACAGATATTTTAAATTTAGTATTTTTATGAATCATTACTAAAGGCTCCGCCACTTCGATAAATTCATTACTACCGAGGGCCAGGACAGGGTTACTTGTCTCCTTTCTAATGCCTCCCTTCTCAAGCCCACACCTCCTTTCTCCCGTCCGTCGACCCCCTTCCCCCGCCCCTCACCTCTCTTCTCCTGCCCATCATATATATGGAAGGCACTAATACTATACCGGTGGATTCTTCGTGATAAGGTTTGAAATTAAAATGTTTTAACATATTTTAGTGAAAGTGTAATCCAAGACTAAAACTATTAATGTGAGTGAATGATTTATTCTTCTTAACTACAAAATCAGAATATAAAGAAGTATACACAATGCAAATACTACACAATTAGCATTACAAATTAACTGGAGAACTGTTATGTTTAAAATTAAAAAAAATCGCATGTTGTTTTTGAATCAAATATGTGACCTATTTTTTTTCGTGAATATCCAAGATCTGTACTATCTGTTTAAACAAAAATGTTGGGTGTTTCTTGGAACGAGTTTATCGCCTGCACTGTTTAAATCGGTATTCTAAGTGTAGGGTGACAACTTGATCACATGAAAAAGATATTCAGAGAGTTTGGTTGAATTATAAGAACCCGTCTAAAAGGTGTTGCGGAAAGTTGACGATACCGAAAGCGACGACGACGAATAAATAAATCTATGTGTCGATTCTGCTTACAGCAGACAACACAATAAGCAATAACAAGTTTGTGCATTGCATAGTGGTTTGTAACGGCAACATATTACACATGGGGAATAATTAATTTGTCTCTCTATGAAAGTCAATTGCAGGGTCAACCAATGAACTTATAATAGCAGTGTTTATATGTTTTTTTTTATGTTTTGTAATATAAGAGCGCTTTAAAAATAGATTCTTCCATTTGTCCTTTCTCTCCCTTCTCCATCCCCTTCTTTCCTTTCTCCACCCCTTGCCTCCCTCCTCCCTCCCCATCTCTCCTTCCCGTCCCCATCTCTCGGTGCCCCTTAACTATGTCCTGGACCTCATTACTGTTGTTTAATTATACGATGTTGTACTGATTTTTTTATACGACCGCATAATTTTTGCGGTCGTATTATGTCATGGCGCGGTCGTCGTCGTCGTCGTACGTCGTTGTAGTCCATGTACATGCATAACTTTTCTTATATTATAGGGATCATTATGAAATTTTAAGACAAGGCTCCCTGGCACAAAGGGAAGCCTACTTTTGATTAAGGAAATTGGGCCCTCCCTTTTATAATAAGGAGCCAAAAAGGGCTAGTTTTGATGTTTTTGCATAATGATTGCTGATGGTGTTTGTTTCATTTTATTCCTTATAAAATTACACAGCTGTAGTACGTCGCATCTAACATTCAAGAGTTATAAGGGCCCACAAGGGGCTAGTCGATTTTGATGCATTTTTTTTTAAATCAGATTCCTTATGAAAATAAAAATAGCGCACAACTATTAGATTTTGGATAACTCTTTCCCTTTCCGAGTTTTGATTCCTCTTGACACGAGCTTTCAGTAGTATGTGGAAGGATTTTGCGTAGCTCTTACCATATCCGAGAAATAAGGGGCCTAAGGGGACCAAAATGGCACTTTTACAAAGTGCCTCAAATTTTTATTTTTCATCGAATTTTGATGGGGTCTCTTTCGTTAGATACCTCTTGACATGAGCTTTCAGTATTATGTCAACATATTTGACGTAGCTCTTACCGTTTCAAAGATTTTAGGGGCCAAAGGGGCCAATATTGAACCTTTTTTAAATAATGTAAAATATTTATTTTTCACATATTTTATTGAGGTTTGTTTCTTTGTATTGCTTTTTGAAATGAGTTTTCAGTGAATGTTGACAGATTTTGTGTAGCTCCTATCGTTTCTTAGCTATATGGGCCAAAGTGGGCCAAAGTTAAAAATGTCCAAAATTGCCCACAATTTGTATTTTACATCAGATTGTGATGGGATTTTAGGACATTGTATTCCAAGTTTGAGACTTAAAGTTGAATTTGGTGTATCCTATTGTGTCCAACCAATTACCGTGTCCAGCAAGTTACTGTATCCAAAACTTTACTGTGTCCACGCTCGTTTATATTATCACTGGCGCAAATAAACTAATGTTCAATATGCAGCGGTCGTATCATGCTGCGCTTTGCGTAGCTCCATTTTTACATCAATAATTGATTTATCGGAATCGCATCTATTTAATTCACAGTAATAATTATCCTGTCGATTCACTGGATTATCTGATATTTGTGAATTTGTTTTGTCAATATATTTTTGTAGAACTGTGCATAATTCGACATTACATTGTTATAGTTTTTTAAATGTCGTTGTGTAAATAATCTCTACTTTCGTTCCTACCCTTGCATTTCCAGAGAGAACAAAAACAAGTATTTCCTTGGTATGATGGCTTATTTAGTGAAGAAGGGGGTAGTGCGTGAGGTAGGTACTTAAACCAGCATGTATGTATCTTTCAGTATTACATAACATGCACATTCGAAACATTTTTTGTGACGTCAAGCACCGATAAGCGAAGTCGTCCAAGGCCAAAGTGAAGTAGGGATGGGCCCGGTATTTGGCATGATAGTGCAAAGTTGAACTGTCAGCATATAAATCAATATTTGATGAATTGGTTTATAGGAAGAAATCATTTATTAAATAATAAATAATAAAAAAATAATACAAAAGAAAAAGGGTACCAAAATGAAACCCATGGATCTCCATATTTGACTAGTTTTGATTTTCTGCGATCTTTTTGACAAAAAGTGCAGGTAAGCCCATAAGGGTCATTTGAAAAAAAAATGTCGTTATTAGAACCTGACATACATTGTACAATGTATATCGAAATCACGAATTTATATGTGGAAATAACGACGTAGATAAGTTAAAATTAAGCCATAGCTGTGTCGAATTTATGACACAATTAATACATAGGAAATGCATTAAAATGCCTTCTCTGAAACGTGTGTCAGTAAGAACTAAACTTGTTTACAATAATTTCTTAGGATGTCCCCTTTGGACAAACAATCGCCGTTATTTCTACATACAACGTCGTTATGTCGACAGACAATGTCATAATTTTGAGATAGTTATGTCGCAACTTAGCTTTGTCGTAATTACGACATGTCGTATTGTAATTACGATATACATATTTTTCGAATGAGCTTTATAGGATTCCGTACTAACTTTTGTGATATAAAGAAAGGATTTATGATCTACCCAAAAACCGAACTAAAATTTATAAATATTGTTCCAACCATTCACCCATTCTTCTCTAATTAATTTTTGTAACTGCAGTTTGACACGAATGTTCTTGTCTTAAACCTGACTGTACCATAGAGTAACTTTCTTGTGTTCAAGTATTCGTACGTTTTTGCCAGGTAGGCTCTCAAAGTTTGTAAAATTGTAGAGAGTAAAGATATCGAATGATAATTTGGAAGGAGTCTCATTGGTCCCTCTTTTATGTCCAGCAGTTTGCCTTTGCTTGTTTCAGCTTTTTCTGGAAAACGGCCACACAATATGCTATGTAAAGGAGGGTTCGACGAAATCCACACTTATTGCCAAATCCTTGGTCATATGCCACCCTGACCATACTACATTTATTTGTTGTAGTGTTTTACTTGTTTATGGACTTCCGCAACACCAAGCGTTTATATCTGGCAATATTGTCTGAAATAAAAGTTTGAAACGTCAGGGGAATTATCTCCAACGGGAGAACGGGAGAAAATTGCACATCTAGAGTGTCACAGCTACTATATTCTGGAAAAATATAGAAGAGTTAAATCAACATAATTCATTACCTGATCTTTTCAATAATTTCAGAACTCGATTTACCCTATTTGGCGTTCTGATAATATTCTTGTTTTGATTCTCCAATTAAAGATGTGGTTTCGTTTCTCTAATCCTTATAATTAACCCAATCTTGCCTTCGGTTACACGAACTACACAAATGTATATTTTCGAAACTTGATGTCACTACTACATAACAAACTCCAGCTTCGAAGCATCGTTGTGAATTACAAATATTTAAATTCATACAACAGGTGGATCAGATGACCCGTTCAAAGGAGACTATAACAATGACACGAAAATGTTTATAATAAAGTTTACCCCAAAAGAAGGCATGGGAAAACTTAGTGCTCGCTCCGTTTCTTATTCTTGTTCTTCTTTCTTTTAACCCCGAAACGTGCCTTCACTGTTTCTGTATAACCAACCTTGATGATACTTCATGCAATGATAAAGGTAAATGTGTAATCCAAGCTTATTTTTTTTTTAAATGGCTGCCGTTAAGACACTGCACTTAAACTAAAATGATCCGAATTAAACGAAATTCAAAAGAACTGTTCTATAGCCTCTTTCCAAGTTTACGATTATCCTTACCATATCATTTTGACAATGCGTTGACACTGTACAAAGAAATGAAGAATTCCAATCTAAAAGAGACATTTTAATTATTTTTCGCCAATTTCTTATGATGTTGTACATATCCCGATAGTCTGTTGAAAAACAAGTCCTCCAACCTTGACAAATATATTGTCTAGCAGAAACTCTAACATTTTAATCACTTCTTCCTCTGTATATTTTTTCTCCGATTCGGAGTCATTTTTCACAAAGTAGGCTTGTTCTGTACTTACAACAATGTACCTATATCTTTGTTCACCGTTCTTACCTGAGAAACATCTATGAATTAAACTTTTCAGCCGAGATTTTAGTTGTTCATGAGGAATAGTTGTGTGAAAAAGTCGAAAGTTTTAATGCTGTTACACTGTGATAATGATCTAGAGTTTAACAACATGTTTAAGATGTCAAGTAGATCTTTGGAATTTTTCAAAATCAACATTTCATTTACATCCGTTCTTGAAAAGCAAGTATCAAAGTATTTTTGAAGGCCCTCTTTAACAGCTGTTAAGATGGAGGTTAGCAATTTAGATATAGGTTTTGTAGAGCATTAAACTAAGATTAAAAAACTTTTCTCAAAAGCTGCATACATTGTCATTTGCTATGAAGAATAAAACATATAGAGAAAAAAAAACATGTACCGGTACTTTTTTCCCTCTGTAAATGTTAAATTTCTATCAGATTTATGTACTGTATTGCTGATTTGTCTTGCAAATCAAATATTTCTAATGGGATCATTCTTCAATCATCATGGGACCAGACAAAATTATGAAGGGGCAAAGGTTAAATGAACATTTTTAAACCCCATTTACAGCTAACTACTGACTAAGGTCAAACAAATTTTGAAAAAAAACGTAGATGAACACTAATTGTTATTTACACTGAAATCTCGGTAAAATTCAACAATTACAAAATAATAACATGTAACGGTACTTTTTGTTATTTCCATTCATTAATGAAATTTCCAGAAAATGATACATTCATGACAAATAGAAAATTTCCTATGTAAATATTTAATTTCTATCAGATTTATGTTAAACATAAACATCTTCTTCTTTTTGTTGTCAACAAAAAGATCCAGTAATATAATTCAAACACCGGTTTCATTATGGAACAGATATTTCAATGTTTTGTGTTACAGAAAAGACTTGCATCTTCAAACAAAAAAAAAAAAGATGTGTCATATATTACAGCAACATGTTATCATTAGGTGGTCATGCTTCTATCGAAAAAAAAAACATACACCTCAAAAAGTTAAAGTTAAATAATTCAATCCTCGGTTTCATAGGTGTTTTTGCCATAATGAATT
Organism: Modiolus philippinarum; assembly: GCA_002080025.1. NCBI lineage: Eukaryota > Metazoa > Mollusca > Bivalvia > Mytilida > Modiolidae > Modiolus > Modiolus philippinarum. The sequence continues at coordinate 179,747 of MJUU01010557.1, read as the reverse complement.
TTTTAAGATACATTAGATCTATCTAAATTTTAGAAAATATTGCTGCTCTGTCCTTAGCTTATTTTGCTTTTCATTCCAACTTCTATGGTTTGATTTGCAATTGTTTGAATGTTTAGATGTGATCTGCTCTGAAGATACATAAAATGTCGAAATGGACATAACCAGTCACTTCGGTTTTTTGTTATTTAGTACCACCAGGCCGATACCTCTGCTGATGCACTGTTAGTCCCGAGAGTATTCTTTAACGCAGTAGCTAGTACTCCGGTGGTGACCCGAAAACCAATTTAATTCTGGAATCCACAATATCTAAATTTTTTGAAAATTTTGCTTAAAACTAATGAGTATTTTCCTTGTTCATAACTCTTTCCTAAACTCTCCTTTGGCTTTTCATTTAGAAATTTTTGTTTATTGGTTCTCTATCAGATTTAGAAATTCTCGGTTAATAAATGTTTTGATTTTATCTGCACTGAAAAACTTGTCAAAATGGCAAAATGCAGGAATTAAATTTACAGTAACTTGGATAATTTGTTATTTATTACCACCGATGCCTCTGCTGGTGGACTGTTGGTTCAAGAGGGTATTTACCAATCAATTACGTGTCAGTTAATCAGTTAATCAATTATTAATACTAATTTCGGTATTTTGTTATTGGTCAGTACGTCGGTGCTGACCCCAAAGCCGATTTGATTAGGAAAAATACAATATTTAAATTTTGGAAATTTTCCTTAAAACTAAGGAGTATCTTCCTGGTGCATAGCTCTATCCTTAGGCTTTTTGGCTTTTCATTTAGTCATTTTTTGGTTATTTGTGCTCTATCAGATTTACAAATGTTCGGTTAAGTAATGTTTTGATTTAATCTACACTGAAAATGTTGTCAAAATGGCCATCTGCAGAAACATAATTTTGCAAAACAAAACAAAAGAAAGCAAACGAAACAAAACAAAAACAAAAAATTATATATAAAAAAATAAAGAAATAAAAACAAAAAACAAAAACAAAAAACAAAAACAAAAAAAAAGCATAAAAAGTAAAAACAAAAACAAACAATCAAAGCAAAAAAAAAAGAAAAAAAAGGAAACAAAAGGAAAAAAAAACACATTTTTGCTTCGAATTAAGTGTGAAATGAACTAATCTTTAATAGGTTTATTTTATAAAGATTATTTGGGTTTTAGTTCGTTATAACCAATGGGTCGACGCATTTGCTGGTAGACTGTTAGTCTCCAAGGGAATTCATCAACCCAGTTATCAATAGTTTAGTGCTGGCAAGGAAACCGATTTTACTTTTAAATTTTTGACAATATCTAATGCATTGAAATCTTTATCTAAAACTGAGGAGTATCCATCTCGTGCAAAGCCTAGTCCTTAAATGATTTTTGCGTTTCATTCAATCCTTGTTTGTTAAATTACTTTCTATCAGCTTTTACATGTATTCAACTTTCGTTTTATGGTCTTCCAAGTTTTTTGATTTGAGCCGAGCTGAAGAGAGATATATTGCCGAAGTGGCAAATTAAGGAAAAAAAAGTATGGAAAACGTCGGTGTTTCGTTATTTTATTACAATTTCACGACCTGTTCAGTGATATCGTTTAAGTTACTCCTTATTCCTGTTTATATCAATTTATCTTAAACGGGTCAATAGTGTTTATCATAATTAATTGTTTTATTCTTGCTATAAATAGCAAATTGTAAATTCTTGGAAATTCATATGATAATAGCCGAATTTATTGGGGTCATGTCACTGTAGACATATTTTTTCCACGTTTTATTATAAACAAATATTTCCGTGTAAGGTTGTATCATGTAACTTGATCCTACCAATCTAAGTGAAAGCAAGTTTATCATATGATTCAGCATACCATTTTACAGTAAGTCAGTCTTTATTTTTACCTTTCACCCGTCCGTAATAAGTAAACGAAAAATAAATAAATAAATAAATAAAATGAACCAATATTCTATTTCCTTTTTTAGATTAAGCTCAAATTGTTTCTTTTTAAAATAGGCAGACACCATTTTCATACACCGTTGTGTGTTTTATGTGTGGGCGTCATGGTTGAACACCCAGGAATATATCGAATAAATGTTATTCAAGCACACCATACTATGTGAATCAGTTTCATTGGGAAACTCATATTCATCTACATACAGATAAAAATCACTCACATTATTCGTTTTCATCCCGAATGATGTGCAATTTTAAAAGAGAAACGGAAATTTGCCCATTTCATCAATTCTACAATTGATAATCAAATATGCAATGACCACATAAGTTCGTCATTTTCATTTTCATATTAAAACTTATTATTTCACATATTATGAAGGTAAAAAGAAAACATTAACCAGTTTTAATGTTCCAGTTTACGTACAGATGGAACCTTGTTTTTCATTCTTTTCTGAATCTTAACTTATTTGGAAATAAGCCGGGATAGAAATCAACAACTTATTTGGGCATCAAAAAGACAACAAAAGCAAAACAGTTTAGTTTTAATTCAAATACATGGTCCAATACGGTGTTGTTGTCCGGCTGTCCGTGTTCCTAAAAGCTATTCATCAAAAATATCTCTGTGACTAAAAGTACCTGAAACTAAATACAAATAGAGATAAGCAATGTAAAAATGACAAGGTTGTATGTTGTCAGAAATCCCATTTCAGTAGCCAGTTCTTAGGTGCCGGCCCGAAACCGCCTTTTTTTTTTGAAATTTCCAATATCTCAATTTTGCAAATTTCTCTTCAAAAGTAAGGAGTACCTTCCTCTCGCAAAGCTCTGTCCTTGGCTGATTTTAACTAAACTATTTAGATCCTATTGGTAATTTGTTCTCTATCAGTTTTTACACATACATGTATTTCAGTTATGGATTTTCAAATGTTTTGTTTATATCTGCACTGAGGAGACATCAGTAATGGAAATGCGCATATGCAGAAACTAAATTAACAGTATGTTTAGTACTTTGATTTTTATTGCCACTGGGAAAATGTCCCTACTCGTGGACTGTTATTCTCCGAGGGTATTATTAACCCAGTAGGCAGGACTTCGGTTCTGGCCCAAAACAGATTTTATTTGGAAATTTGCAATATCTAAATTAAAAAAAAAAGGTATGTTCAGAACTAAGAAGTATCTTCCTCTGGCACAAGTAAGTCCTTAGCTGTTTTTGGTTAATTTATTTAGAACTTATTGGTAATTTGTTCTCTATCAGATTTAACAAAAAATTTCTGTGTATTGATTTCCAAATGTTTATATTCGATCTGCACTGTAGAGACATGAGTTTCCGAAATCGCATAAATAATGGAAGTGCCCTTATGCTGTCCATGCTTGCAGTTTATATTATTATAATAGAAAAAAAGGGAAATGGGGGATGTGTCAAAGAGACATGTTTTGTTTTGAAGTGAATGTATGGTAAGACTGAAAAAGTACGTCTGGATTATGGGGAGAGGGGGGGGGGGCTGTTGTTGCAAGAAATTAATTTCAGCCAATAGACATTTAGGGAAGAGATAATAAAAAAATCACTCTTCTGTGTTAGCATCCTTCGGCATTAAAGTTGATGGAGAAAACATTTATCCCCTAACATTCACTGGGTACCTAATCCTTATAGGAATCCCTACAAACAGAGATTCATTGCATGATCTACAATATACACCCTAAACCTCCATCCAAACTTCTTACAACTTTATTGACTGACCTTAGAGGTGGTCTAAGTAAAAAATGTAAACGGGCCTATTCGACGAGCGGCGTGAATCAGATGTGAATTCTTAAATATTCTAAAGATCTCCTGGTATTGTGTTCAGTCTTGCGATTGCCCTTCAATCCCTGAAGTATTCTGCCCGATGTTTATAAGCAAAAATGCGACCTTTCTTAAAACATTATACTTAACAAAGAATCGTATTGGATTTCATATGTATAAATTGCTTCCTGTGGTAAAGTCCTTGATACTTTTAGAAATTTGGTTCAAACTTTGGGTGGTATCGCGCAATTTATCAATAATCTTTCTTTTTAATAATTGGACTTTGTTTTCGACCCTTTTCGCAGCATGCTACACTGGTTTGCCAGTAGGATATACAATGAATAAAAATAAATGATTCCAAAAATTCTTATCTGCATTGAAGATACAAGTTGTCGAAATGGCCGTGTGCAAAAAGTAAATTTACAGTGACTTCGGTATTTTGTTTGTTATTACTTATTGATGAATGTATTTAAAGTTTCATTCTCTTAAACAGAAATTGTACATTAACAAGGTTGCGGAGAGAGATTGACTTCCTCAGGCTTTCCATCCGCCCTCCCAAAAAAGTTTAACTGTGAATTTGCGAGATCAAACGTTTTGAAAATTGTGAGGTTTGTGAAAATGATGAAAAAAAGTAATTAAAATTTTGTCATTCATTCTTTAATTTTGATTTCAGATTATATATTGTCCATTATGCGCAATGACTCATTTTTCCTTGATTCCATTTTTTTAAACTTAAAGGGTAACTTAATATACAGCAGTCAAGTAATGTAAAAATTTTATCCGGAAGAATTATGTACAGTTATTTGTGATATCCAGACAGGTGATAACATTTCGTGATTCATGACCCCGTCAGAATTGCATAATAATTTGAAGTTAAATAAAGGTAAATATAAAAGGAAAATTTTAATATTTTTTTTTTTAAATTTCCCCCATATTATGCACCGTTGCCATGGTAACCATTGTTGAAATTAAGCCCCCCAAAAGGCAAAGAAAGGAATATTTATTGAGGGGTAAAGCATTAGTTCTGAAGTTTAAAAAAAAAAAGAAGAAAAAGAAATCATTGGGTTTTTCAAATTTTGTGGTTGCCATGGAAACAAAAAGAAAGGCCGATTTCATTTGAAATTAAAAACCCTCTACAAGCCATTTGATTGCTTTTAAGTAGTCCAAGATTTGTTTTCTTTTTTATTCTATTAATTAGACATAAAGAGAAAAAAAAATCACCCGTTTTTTCCATAGCAGCAGATTTATGGTGGTAGGAACCAACATTTATTCTGAAATTTAAGTAAGAAACGGCATATTTAGCTGCTTAGTTTTCCTTGTAAAAAGTCAGATTTGTGTTTTATTATTCCTTACTCAGATAGAGAGATAATTAAGAAATTCCACAATATAATTTCCATAGCAACAGCTTATTGTTCCCAGCAACACGCCTTTTCTTGTTTTTGATAATGGATTAACAAACTAAGCGACCAGCCTTTTATTAATATTTCATTCAGAAAACTGTTAATTAAGCCCCTTACCTTTTCTCACAATGAAATGAAATATAATTTTGCTTTAACTCACCCGATTCAAATGTTATTGCCATCACTTGACGTTCGGCGTCCGTCCGCTAGCTTTTAACATTTTGACCTTCTTCTCTGAAACCAATAATAAGCAAATTCAATCAAACTTTATACAGGAATAATATATGGAAGGTCTTTTACAAAGATTGTTCATTTCGTTCCAGTCTGATAAAATGTCTGCTGCTGCCTACATTTGACCCAATGAGAAAATCATCCTTTTCATCATCTTCTTTGAAACAATTGAATGAACGTTCACTTAACTATACTTAAATGAAATGATATATGGAAGGTCCACTAAGATTGATCATTTCATTCCGGTCCGATGAAAAACATTTCTGCCAGAAATTAACACTGACATTGAACTTATTTGAAAATCTTTTCTTTACTTACTCTGAAACAATTGAAGCATATATTGGAAAAATGTATGGAAGATACTTAACAAAGTTTACTGATTTTATTTTTTTACCAAAATCAACTGGATCTGAACATGGCATTTGCTGCCAGTGTAGAACAAAACTTATCATTAGACGTCATCAGTATTTGCATTGATTAGAAGCTTTTTGTCGGGTGAGCTATACAGGCTCAGTCTCTGACCCTGTGGTTTATCTTATTCTTCAATTTGGCCCCTCATAGCTCGGAAAGGAAACAAGTTATCGAAAATCTTATGGTACCACGCAATGTTAATTTTTCATAGGTAATCCATTCCAAAAAAAAAACTGCATCAAAATCGGACTATAATTATTTTTAAACCGCCTCTCTTATAATTAAGCCCAAATTGTCTCATGAACGGTACATGCCATGTGAAATCCGTTGGCATATTACTGATCGGAAATTTTCTAAGGAATACACTGAAAGGAACCCCATCAAAATCCGTTCACTAGAACGTAAGTTATACTGTCCAAAGACACAAAAGTGCCCAATTTAACCCCTTTTTGGTCCCTCCTTGAAACGGGTGGGCAACAAACCTGGGGACAAAATCTGTTCTTCGGAATGTACCATGAAACATCATACTAAAATTTGATAATCCGTCCACTTGAACCAAAGTAATGCTATCCATAGACACCGATACCGACGCCAATGCTGACGACTGTGCCATACCATAATACGACAGCAATTTTTTGCGGTTGTATAAAAGTATAGTAAGTGAGAACCGAACCGTCAATCTAAAAGCGAACAATCAAAGGACAATGGCAACATCAGAAACAAAAAGACAGAAAAAAACAGAGACACAACATGGGTACAGCAAAGAAAAGAAAAATGAAGACACTCGCACACAAAGATGAACAACACGGACCCAATATAAAACCATGGGTGAGATCAGATGCACCGGTAGAGTCAGCATCTCCTGCTTCTTTCAAGACACCCGCCGTGTTGAACATGTCAAATCCGGTAGTAAAGTCAAATTCGGTAGAGGAAACAACAATTAAGCTTTAAAGGGAAAGATCTGTTGTCATGTGGGAAACAGATATCCCATAGCGGTCCACAGGGTGATGATATCGACCGTAAAACTTCTGGAGGGATGACTTCAAGTTTTGGGTATCGTACCCTTGTTGAAGTACCCTATTTGTGAGCAACCGGGCTCTATCAAGGAAGTCACTGTATCGAACACAGGCTCTTGAATAGCGAATGAGCTGGGAGATGTAAACTCCATATGCCGGCGCTTTTGGGAGGTTGCTACCAAGAAAAAGGGAAGTTTATTATTGGAAAGGTGAAGTCATCGCGTTTGTCGTATAGCTTAGTTTGAAGTCTCCCTCTGTTGTCAATGTCAATGTGAAGGTCAAGGAACGAGGCTGATGTAGAAGTGTCCGTGGTATCCTTTATTTCGAGCTCTTTTGGATAGATGAAATGAAGAAAATCACCAAAGCGAGGGTTGTTAAGTGACAAAATATCATCTATATAACTGAAGCTAAAATTTAAGGATTGTGCCAGTCTTTTATCTTTATTTTGAAGAAGCCCTTCGATGAATTCAGCTTCATAAGAGTGAAGAAACTGATCGGCTAGGAGAGGCGCACAGTTTGTGCCCATAGGAATTCCGATAGTCTGTTGAAAAACAAGTCCTCCAAACTGGACAAATATATTGTCGATCAGAAACTCTAACATTTTAATCACTTCGACCTCTGTATATTTTTTCTCCGATTCGGAGATATTTTTCACAAAGTAGGTTTGTTCTCTACCTACAACAATGTACCTATATCTACGTTCTCCGTTCTTACGTGAGAAACATCTATGAATTAAACTTTTCAGCCGAGATTTTAGTTGTTCATGAGGAATAGTAGTGTAAAGTGAGGAGAAGTCGAAAGTTTAAATGCTATTACAGTGTTATAATGATCTAGAGTTAAAGATGTCAAGTAGATCTTTGGAGTTTTTCAAAATCCACATTTCATTCACACCGCTTCTTAAAAAGCAAGTATCACAGTATTTTTGAAGGCACTCTATAACAGCTGTGAAGATGGAGGTTAGCAATTTAGATATAGGTTTTGTAGAGCATTTGGCAGATCCAGGGATGTATCGTTCTCTGTATGGGCATTTATGTAACTTAGGTACCCAGTACAAAGAGGGGAGATCTGTGTCTTCATCCTTGGTGGAAATTCCGAAGGAAAGCAAAACAGATTTATGGTTCTGTAATATCTCCTCCTTTGACAGAGTAGTAGCTGCGTAAGTTGGATTGTCGTTGGAATTATCAATGCCAAGTTCTTTCTTTAAAAAATTTATATAATGATTTTTGTAAATAAAAATGACATTATTAGGGGCCTTATCGGCAGGAACGACGACATATTTGTCATGAATGGAGGACAAGTAACTGGCCACATCAGCATTTTTGAAAATTGATGCTTTTTCAATTCTATTGACACCATTCATCCACGCATCCCCATTGTTTGTAGGACCCGACACTAATTTAGTGTTTCGGCAATGTATGTCAAATTTCTTAGGGATGGTTAACTGTGTATATCATAAAAAGAATATTCTAGCTTGCTTTCATCAGGGGTCCACTAGAATTCTTTTATTTGATCTTTGCGAAAGTGAGAATTTCTCCTAAGTTTTTATGTTTCCTGTATGCTATAATTGGTTTCTTTTGGAAGACTTGTTAACAAGTTCCATCAAACTTCAATAAATCCCAATATTTAAGGATTTTTTTCTTAATATTTTTTAACTGTGGATTAAATTTAGATCCCTTAATTACTGGAATTTCCTTTTTGTTGTCCATTTTCGGTTTTAAGAAATTCGATCTGTCTTTGCCTAGTACTGGTGCAATATTATTTTCTATTTCAGATTCCCCGTAACCTCTATTACTTTACCTCTTTCTAAAATTAAAGATTATATAATGTAAATCGTCTAAGTTGTTTGTATTTCTAATATGTCGTATCGTTTCACCTTTGATGAACCCTGAGAATACATGTTTACTATGGCAGCTATTACGTTGGAGACAAATGAGTTAGTCGGCTTGAAAAATGTTTTCATGTCTAATTTGCCGCTTTCCGCAAATCTGTTTCCTTTGTAGATATGTATGTCTAAGAACTCGGTGTGTGATTTTGATATATTAAATGTAAATTTTATGAACTGATGGAAATTATTCGCTATATTGAAGAATTGTTTGATTTCGTTTTCATTGCTATGAAATATCACGAATCCGTCATCCCTGTATCTACCAGAATAATATATTTTGTGCTTAAACGGGAATCTATTGATAATTTCTTGAATAATGTCGAACATAATAATATCGCAAACCTCTGGTGAAGGAACACTTCCCATCGTCGTTCCAATTTTTTGTCTGTATAGTTTGTCATTGAATTCAAAAACATTGTTTTCGAGGATACATTTTAATAAGTGAATAATGTCCTTTGTTGGGGGACTTATCAAGTCGTATTGTCTTTTATCAAATCGGGAATATGCTTTCTCTACGGAATGCAAGATCTCATCAATCGGGCAATTTGTAAACATATTTGTTATGTCATATGTGACTAATAAACAATCATTGTGTGGTTTAAGATTTTCAATTATATTTATGAACGCTGTAGTGTCTTTAATGTACGTGTTTTGTTGTGTAACGATGGGTATTAAGAAGTGGTCAACATAATGACCGATATTTTGCAGAAACGAGCCTGATTGTGAAACAATTTGGCGACCAGGTGGTGTTATATTTTCTGTGTTGTAGCCTTTCTGTATTATACGATCTACATCAGATTTGTCCAATTTATGAACTTTAGGTAAAAAATATATACGACCTGGACCTATTTGTTTTCGTAAACCATCCCTAATGAATTTAACAGTAGTTTTGTCCAGCTCACCATCAGACCACATGTTGTTTATGTATTTATTCAATTCTGTCTGGAGATTTTCAAGGTTATGATTTTCGATTTGTTCATAATGAGGCGTATTTAATTGTTGGTAACCCTCAGAAAGATAATTTTCTTTGTCCATTACAACGACATTGCCGTTTTTATCAGCTTTCTTAATTACTAATTGTTTGTTCCTTTTCAGGTTCCTTATGCTTTGTCTTTCCTTTTTAGATATATTGTCTTGGAATTTTCTGACTGGCAAATAAGATAACTCAAATCTTGTTAAACTTATATAATTTTCTAATGTATGACAAGTAAATTCTGGTTCGAATCCCGTTTTAATATAAAATGGGTGAAGTTTATCGGAGTTTTTATGAAACAAATATCGGCATCTCATTTTCCTTGCTAATTCAACAAAATCATTTAGTAATTCTATTTTAGCATTTTTGTTTTTCGGATTCGGTATGAATTTTAAACCTCTGGACAATAATATGTAATCGTGATCTGTTAGTTTTGATTTCGATAGATTGATTACGTGTTGTTTTGCCTTTAACACATTTATATTTAACTTGAATAACTGCATTACAGCTGTATTTCTAAATCGGTTTCTACACTTAGTAGTTTTCTTATTTCTACGAAATCGCCTATTGACGTTCGCCATGATTGAATTTAAATATTTGAATGATCTTATCTGCCTGTCAGAAAACGAATTTGTGCAGGTGATCACGTGGTAGAGGGGAGGTATTAACGAAGAAGCGACAATAATGACTGTACGTCAATCATGTAAGCTTTAGTTCTCATTGACCCTCTTAGCTGATTGATTCGTTTAAGAATCATCGACCTCACAGCCTTAATCCACTCTGAAAGGGAATCAAGTTCTTCATCTTTTTCACGCTTAATCCATTTTCTGGCGTAGTCCTCCACAGCATCCATAAGAAGTTTGAAATTTTGTTCCCAGTTGATGGAACGTGGTATGTGTAATCAACCGCCATTAATATCAATATAAATGTCACTAATGTCGATCAATAAAGTGAATTAAACTCGTTGCACAACAAGTTCCGCAAGTCGTCTAATTAATCTGCGTTGATTGGCACTCGTGAATTTTATTGATATTCATGACGATTAATTAGTTATGCTATAATTATCATCAGTTGTTATTCACGACGATTAATTAGTTATACTATGATTATCTCAGATTGTATTTTTTATGATTCAACAAGTCAATTTAACAGGTAAAATTTCCAATTAAATCTCCTAGAAGACACAACTGTTCATTTTACACCAGCCTCTGAATTACAAGTAGCATTGCTCCATTACAAATAACTTCATACTTTCTTTATAGCTTTGCTTTTGTGTATTTACTTGAACTCATGTTTGGAAACCTTATATTAATTTCATTTTTTTTTCTCAAAAGATGTATCTAACTGATGAGGCTTCGTATTTTACTTTCGGTAGGTACCACTTAACAGACATGCCATTATCGATTTTTACGAATACGTATTGAAAACACGCACACATAGAGAAAACGATCCCATAATTATGAGATTATATTTCATAATTATGAGATTTTTTTCTGAATTATGAACAAAGTATTTCCATTATATTTCAACGACATGGCCGTCTTCATCAGATGCTGTGTCGTTGAAATGTAATGCAAATACTTTGTTCAATATTTTAAATCTCAATGAAGAAAATTTTTTGCTTCATCATAATTATGAGTTATAATCTCATAATTATATGATGATGAGAAAGTAACACATTTTTATGAGGTAATATCTCATACTAATGAGACAATATATCATGATTATGAGATAACATTTCATAATAATGACTTACATTCTCATCACATTATAATGACTTATTATCCTATTATTTGAAATAACAATTAATAATTAGAAAATAATATCTCATATTTATTAGAAATTTGTCTCGTAATTATGAGATAACTCTCTCGTTATTATGAAATAATACATCATATTTCATAAGCAATGACTTATTATCTTATAATTATAAATGATATCTTGTAATCATGAAATAGCATCTCATTTTTTGTTATGTGTTACCATTGGGCCGATGTCACTACTGGTGGACTGTTAGTTACCGAAGGTATTCACCAACCCCGTAGCCAGTACTTCGGTGCTGGCCCGAAAACTGATTTTATTTGAGAATTTTCAATATCTAAATTTAAGAAAATTCTGTTCAAACCTAAGGAGTATCTCCATCCTGCATAGCTCTGTCCTTAGCTGACTTTGGCTTTACTATTTAGATCCAATTGGTAATCTGTTCTCTATCAGCTTTTTTACATATTTCGGTTGATGGATTTCCAAAAGTTTGATTTGATCTGCGCTATCCTCGGTATTTTGTTATTTGAAATGATTAACTATGAAATAATATCTCATAATTATGAAATAACATCTCTTAACTATGAGATACTTTCTCATATTAACTAGACATTTTTGTTCTTTATGTGTCATCAATGCGCTTCCGTAATTTTCTTTTCAAGGAATGCTGTTGATTTTGGAACGTTTTCGTCAGGAACACTCTTGTAAAAACTTAGCATCCTTAGTTCTGTGGACACTCCTTTTGAAATTTTATATTCAGGTCAAGGTCTGATTAAAGATTTTTATCTCTTTGATATATACTTGAACATTTGGGATCTTTTTAAAAAAGGTTTCTGACAACAAAAACATGAAAAACAATATGCAAATTCCCTTTTAAACTGATAACATTGGCCATTAAAAGATACTCCGTGCAGCATACCCAGGAGATGATCATTTCCTTCTCTGATTCACCCTTTCGTCACAATTGTCAATAAAAAAGCTTTTAAAATTAAATTCAAGATTACCATCGCTTTCTTTTGATTTGTCTTCTCTACAGCTATATAAGAGAAAAATACCATTTTATTTTTCCATCAGAAAGTAATAATATAAATGTAACAGGAATTATTTTAAAACCTCAAAATTTTGAAAAAGCAAAACTTGTTTGTACTTTCCTAAATGAACATTTTGCAAATTATTTGAAGCCTCTCAATTATGGAACGAAAAATTAACATATAATCAAATAATGATACCTATCTTCAAATAATTGAAGATAGGTTTAATTAAATTAAAGATTTTCAATTAAGTAACGATAGGTGCAATTCAATTGAACCTATCTTTAAATGGATTGCACCTATCTTTAAATATATAATGATAGGTCCAATTGAATTGTACCTATCTTTAATTCAATTAAACCTATCTTCAAGTCAATTAGAGACGGATAAAATTGATCTGAACCCATCTTCAAATGAATTGGGCAGATGTTGCATTTATACCTAATTTAAATGAATGGAATATAGGTTTAATTCTTCAAATGAATTGGGCAGATGTTGCATTTATACCTATCTTTAAATGAATGGAATATAGATTTAATTCAATAAGACCTATCTTCAAATGAATTAAAGATAGGTTTAATTCAATTAATGATAGTTTTAATTCCCATTTCATGATTTAAAGATGAATTGCACCTTATCTTTAAAAGAAATAAACTTAGCTGCAATACATTTGAACCTATTCTCAATATTTTGAAGATTGGTATAATTATTTGAATAAATGTTAATATTGCGTTCATAATTGAATTGAACCTATCTTCAATTATATGAAGATAGGTATAATTATTTGAATATATCTTCAATTATATGAAGATAGGTATAAATATTTGAATATATGTTGTCACCACGATTTGACAGACCGTTACAATGTTTCTGCTTCACAAATGAGTCCAGATATCGTTGGGTAGATCCAGACCGGACTGACTAACACCGACAGTGACAAAACCGGACTTTTCACTGGCAGTGTGACTGGTGCCCTGCGTCATGCTTACCCTTCCAGAACACCTTATGATACTCCAGGTTTTCAGTGGGAGTTCACACTGTCAGTGATTTTGTTTTCTGTGTTGTCTTGTAAATCATTTTGTAATATTTTAGTTTTGTCTCCATAGATTATGTCTGTGGAATAAATTTGTCCTTGTTAATGTCTGCATACTTTAGAGATAGAAAAAATTCTTTTCAAACTTTCACCTTGGTGTTGTTTGAGGATTAGAAAAGTAACATGCACCTTGGAATTTAATTGGTTTGTCTACGGGTTAGAAAATGACAATAATCAGTCAGTCAACAAACAGATTTTTCAACATCATATTTAACTGGCTGTGTGACGGGTGCCATGCGTGGAGCAGATCATGCTTATCCTTCTTGGGCACCTGAGGATACCTCAGTTTTTATAGGGGTTCACACTTCTAGTGTTTTAGTTTTGTGGCGTTCTTGTTCATTTTTGTTTATTTTTTATGTCTTTGTCATACTGTCTCAATTCGTGTTGACTGTAAATTGCCGTGATTTAGGGTAGAAAAAACATTGTCCTCCCTCCATGACAATTATGTCATCGTACCAGCCGACAAGGCCCAAAACAACATCACATTTATCTGCAAAAGACACTACATTGACTGCTTAATGAAGGAGATGGGCATTGACAATTCATTTGGCAATCCCACATACAAACTCTCCACCATACCAAGGGAGGATATACTTAACAATCACAAATCAGTATTGTCTTCCTTTGGTATCAGTTTGAGTGAAGAGAACAACAATCTGCCTTGTATCTACTGGGTACCCAAATTACATAAATGCCCTTACAAACAGAGATACATTGCTGGGTCTGCCAAATGCACAACAAAACCTCTTTCTAAGCTCCTCACTTCATTACTTACTGCAGTCAAAGATGGCCTTAAGATATATAGTGACAAGGTATACTCAACAAGAGGAGTGAATCAGATGTGGATTCTCAAAAACTCAAAAGACTAATTAGAATATCTATCTTCAACTGAACTCAACCACTGCAACAGTGTCAAAACTTTTGATTTTTCTACTCTCTATACTACTCTGCCACACGATAAGCTAAAGTCAGTACTCCGGGATCTAATACATCATTCTTTCTGTACTAAAAAGGGTGAAAGAAGATATTCATATTTAGTGATAGGTAATGATGGGGCCTATTTTGTTAAACAACACACTGATTCACACAAAAAGTATACAGAGGAGGATGTCATCGCAATGCTGGAATTCTTGATTGATAACATATTTGTAGAATTTGGAGGACAAGTTTTCCAGCAGACAATAGAGATACCTATGGGGACTAATTGTGCGCCACTTTTAGCAGATCTGTTTCTTTATTCGTATGAAGCCAGGTTCATACAAGAGCTAGTTCAGAAAAAAGACAATAAGCGAGTCAAATCCTTTAATTTCAGTTTCCGTTATATAGATGATGTTCTTTCATTGAACAATCCTCAATTTAAGGATAACCTTCATCTTATATACCCAAATGAACTCGAAATTAAAGAGACCACTGATACACCATCATCAGCATCATACCTGGACCTATACCTCTACATTGACAACTCTGGACGTCTGAAAACTAAACTTTACGACAAGCGTGATGATTTCGACTTTCCAATAGTGAACTTCCCGTATTTGAGCAGTAATATTCCCACTTCTCCGGCATATGGCGTGTACATTTCACAACTCATTCGCTATTGCCGTGCCTGTAGTTTGTACAGCGATTTTGTCAACAGAGCGAAATTACTGTCTCAAAAACTTATACATCAAGGGTATGTTCAGTCACTGTTGCAATTGTCACTACAGAAGTTTTACGGTCGTCACCACGATTTGACAGACCATAACAATGTTTCTGTTTCACAAATGAGAACAGATATCTATGGGTAGATCCAGAGTTTGTTACCGGACTGACTAACACCGACTGTGACAAAACCGGACTTTTCACTGGCAGTGTGACGGGTGCCACGCGTGGAGCAGATCATGCTTACCCTTCCGGAGCACCTGATGATACCTCAGTTTTATAGGGGTTCACACTGCTAGTGCTTTAGTTTTGTAGCGTTCTTGTTCATTTTTGTTTATTTGTTTTGTCTTTGTCATACTGTCTCAATTCGTGTTGCTGTGAATTGCCGTGATTTTTGATTTATGATTTTAAAATTTCCCCTTTCCTCGTTCTTGCTTCGGTATTCGTTTGCCGATGTATTAGGGTTTATGATTTTAGAATCCCCCTTTTCACATTCTTACTTCGGTATTCGTTTGTCGATGTATGTTAATTAGGCGTTCAATTCTCAATACTCTCTAAAGCCACCGTGTAACACCCTATATATATAAGCAAACATTAGCCTTATTGGCCATACTTCTTTATTTCTAAAATTAAAAAATTAAAAAAAAAAATGTTTGACCTCATTTTTGGATATTAAAAATGTCTAGAAGCCATTTTCATTCAAATTTAATGGAATAAGGGCTGTTGATATGACCTGTTATCAGTTGCTATTGAAAAATAATGATTTATATAAATACTTCTATATTGAAATGAAAAATAAGACATACTAGAGGGTCAGAGACTGAACCTGTATTGCTTACCCGACAAAATTCTTCTAATCAATGCCAACGCTGATGACCATTTTTTTTAAATGGCGTCAAATTTTAAGCTATGTTCTCCCCTGGCAACCATGTCAAGATCCACTGGTTTCAGAGAAATTAAGGACATGCTTTTCAAATAGGGTTCAGTGTTAACCTGTGTTAATAGCTAGCAGAAATGTAGTACTTATCGACTGAATTGTAGGGAAATATGGCACATAAAAACGGGAGACAAAGGCATTAGGGTATGTGTTTTTTTTCTTTAATTAAAAAGGGGGGTCCAAGCACATGTTAAAAGCCAAAGTGAAACATGTTTATCATCTGACTTCGAGTAATACAGGCCAATACCTATTTCGGATGGTCCAGTCTTCTCGATAATGGTGCACCAAAAATATTATCCCTTTAAAAGCATGGAACAATTTTAAAAAGAATTTTTTCTTTCCATATGTTTTTGAAATCATCAAATTTAAAGGGATTTCAGAAGTGTACAATATGTTTACACACCCATGCAAAATCCAGTGCCGAAATATGCAATATTAAAGTCAGCAGAAGAGAATTTCCATTATCTACAGGAAGTGAAACAGACTTTAATGTGTACAAAAGGATTTTCTGGTGCAAGCCATGTGTACTGTGACTGAACTTGCCATTTGAATGCAACTTTGACAGATTTGGACAATTTTTGTAAGTTTTTGTATAAATGTACATGTATAGCACTTCTAGAACAAAAGAAACTGATTGCCTTTGTCATTAAAGACTGGATCAGTCATCTCTTAATGTTGATGTCAGATTAGGAACCGACCATTTAAGCTGAAAAGGGAGGGGGGGGTTATGGTTTTTTTCGAAAAAATTTCTGAAGCTGATTTTATGTGAAAAAAATATTTTGGTTGCAAAAATGATGAAAAAAAAATATTCTGAAGGGGGCTTTCTGCCCCAAAAAATAATGATTATTTTCAAAAAAAAATTTGTTTATACAAGTTAAAAATATTTTTTGTACAGAAAAAAATCCATTACCCCCCCCCCCCCTTTTCAAGTTAAATTGTCGGTCCCTAAGATGTTGTCGATTCTGGTAATTTTCCTAGGTTTCATATTGATAAAAATTGAAGGATAACGTGAGTATACAATCTTAAAATATATGAAAATGATATTTAAGAAAATTCATGGCTAAAAATACTGCTTTAGAATAGCTGACACTTGCTTAGAATCAATCAAAATTATCTAAATCATTGATGAAATGTCTAAATAACAGCTAAAATTACAGTAGTTTACCTGTCTAGGCCTTTATACACAATTTTCATTTTTTAATAGGAACATAATTTAAATATTCTTTCGTGTGTCAGATAATGCAATTAAATAATTTGAGAAACACGATATCCTGATCGTTAACTACGCAATTAAGATACGCAGTGATGTAATATTTCTCATTTGTGCGATGGGAAACTTCCTGTGCAAAAAAGTTTTACATTTTGATGAAGGAATAGCAGACACCCGCTTAGTGTCTCGGTGTGGAGAGACTTTTGAAATTTCAGAAATATTCAAGAGTAAATCACTTAAACCAAGTCGGCCATATTACAGCAACGAACTCATGGATAAAACATGGATAAAAGAATGGCGGACATTAGGATTTCTATTACGTACATTCGAGAAAACTGGGAAAAATATGATGAATTTAACAATGACTTGAAGAAATTGACAAAAGACTTGCATTTTTCTGATAAAAATGCTAAAGGTATGTTTGATTCAATGTTTTCATCTAAGAGGGAATGGGGATCAGATTCTAATCAGTTTGATACTATCCGGTTATATTGTTCTGAAGAAGGTTACAACAAACTTTTTTCAATGATTAATCGTATTTTTCGAGCCGATGAAGCTGTTGATTATGCAAAATTAATCCGTTCAATGGTTTTCTTGGTAGAACTTTTAAACATTGAACTTTTTAATTTCTGTCTTAAAGAACCGAAAGTAAACAATTTCACATGAGTGGTGTACCGTGGTATGGCTTTGCCAGAGGATGATTTTAAAGCCTTTGATGATCTTCTCGGTAAATCTATTGCTGACAGAAATATTGCTGTTCCTTTAGGCCTGATGTCCACCAGTACGAACATCAAATTAGCCATAAATTTCATCAAAATGTGCGAAACTGGTGATACTCAACCACTTTTGCAGAAAATTCATATTCTAGAATTAAAACCGGAATATTTAAAAATGTACAGAAAACTTTTTCCTAGTAGTGTAGTAAGCACAATTTGTGCAGTTGACATAAAGAAATTGTCAGACTTTGAAAGTGAAAGTGAAGTTCTGTTACGTGGACCATTTTTCCAAGTATTACACATTTACAAATCGTCTGAACAGTATGGTCTTAAGAATCCCTTGCGAGTTTTGGAAATGGTCATGCTTAATACAAACAGAGACCACATCAGTACGATGCAACTGGGAAACCAATCAGATCCCGCAAGAACATTATTTGGTACTATGGTAGCCATTACAAGGTCAGAATTTGCTGCTGAATTTTGCAGAAGTTATAACTTAACAGACGATGAACGGCAATATAATGAAGTTGTAAACACCAAGAAAAATATTTTGCAGGATCTTACTTCATGTAAATAGAATCGAAAAAAAAAATATTTGTTTGCTTAATACTAGTATACTAGTACTTCTTTTATTACAACTTTTGGATTATGGCTTTCCAATTATTTGATTTTAATGCTCCTGATGAGAGGTTACTCCTTGAAACACGTGTACAGCATAACGAAATTTACTGTTTTTTATGCAACTTCGGTATTTTTTTTTTGTATTCCAACAAGCTGTAAATGGACGTAATAGAGAAATAATGTGTAGGATCGATATTCGTAAACTGCGACATCCATAAATGTGTCGGAAAACACATGAAAATCATACAAAAGAAACAATAAAAACAAAGCAAAATGCGAATTAACAGAACAGAAATGCAAATCATCCATTTTACCTTTTTTCCTTCTCTAAAAGATGTGCAAAAAATTTCTTATACTGTTTATTCATATTCGGTGACATTCTTAAAAAAAAGACTACAAACTTGGAGAAATTGAGTCACATGTCTGGAATGTTAAAAGCATGTATATAGATCAGTGTCAAAAATGTTAAAGTATATAATAAAAATCTATTATTTTAGTATTGTTTTTATACCATAGCCATTGTGACCATAGCATATTAAACAGTATATTTGTTATGTTATTTATACAACCCTAAAAGCTGAATTGTGTTATAATTCCCCGAAACGGCCCTCGTTCACTATTGCTAATCGATAGTAAAGGCAATTACCATTACTTCCTTGTCGATGCATAAAAATGTGTCACTTGTTGGTTTGTTTACATAACTTGCAGTAAATATAGCAACAAGAAAAAAAATGGCTGACGACGTTGAGCTAACGAGAGCTCGAAGGTATGTAGAAAAATGCGATATACCTGAAATATTCAAAAGCAAATGTTTTAATCAATTTCGTCATTTCTACAATGGTGAACTCTTGGACAAACGAATGAGACATATACGACAAGCGATAATATATATAAGGGAGAACTGGACACATTATTCCGAATTCATGCAAGTACTTAATGATCTGTTCAAAGGAATTAAATGCAGTAGCTCAGCTAGGAAATACTTTGACGATTTATTGCGCACCAAGAAGAACTGGGTTGATGTGGAAGACGTAAAGAAACGAGACAATCTAGAAGCCATTCGTTTGTATACCTCTGTGGATGGATATGACTATATATATTCAGTGATAAATCGTATATTTCGAAGCGATGATGCAATCCAGGATCAAACCTTAATTCGGACAATTGTATTCTTGGTTGAGCTTATAAATATTGATTTGTATAATTATTGCTATTTAAATCCAGAATACAGTCATTTTTGTGGCATTGTTTACCGTGGTCTTGCACTCTCAACTAGCGATTTAAACGCGTTTGAGACCTTGATGAAACAGTCTGTATCGGAACGATATATAGCCGTACCACTTGGGCTGATGTCGTCATCAACTAGGATAGAAATTGCCGAAAAGTTCTTTTTAAAACGGTCGTTAGATGATTCCATTCCAGTTATCCTAAAAATTCATGTTATAAATTTGAAAGAAGAGTATTTTTCGTTATATACTCAGATATTCAAGAGCGTCGTAAGTACAATATGCGCCGCAGACATTAAGGATTTGTCTGAATTTCCTGACGAAAATGAGGTACTTTTGCGTGGAGCGTTTTTGCAGGTTTTGAGAATTTATGACGGTGCAAAAATTGGAATGAAAAAGTCACGTTTTATTGAAATGGTAATGGTAAATAGTAATCGAGATCATATATCTACAATGCAACTTGGGAGTAAATCAAACGACGCACGCGCAATGTTTGGTGCTATGGTTACTATTACACGGTGTGAATTTGCTGAACAGTTTTGCATAGAAAATGGACTAACTGAGGATTTAGCCCAATATAAAATTATAATTGAACAACAGAAACAAATATTGAAAGAAAAAGAATAAGGAATAATAGAACGGCCTTTTTTGTTTAAATTGTATCATTCCATGATAATTTCTTTACATTTGTGAAAGAAGTTCAACAAAACACAAAATATTTTAAGAATATACGAATATACTTAGAATTTTTACTTTTCAAACTGGCTCTTATCCCTTTTTTATATTTACGTCTTGAATTTTTCTAAATTTAAACCTCTTTGCCAATAGAATCAATTGCTTTGCCTGGATATATTATGATGTTCGAATCATTTTTTTATTTATTGAGCTGCTCCTCCGAATTTTATAAGACATGCTTGGAACAATTGTACAGAAGACTTGAAAGATATGTTATATTATGAAAATTATATTCTTGAAATGATCGAAATTTTATGAGAGACTCACACATTTATAAAACTGATACCAGAGGTTATTATACTTTTTGTGGCAATTTTGTGATCCAAAATGTTAGCATAGTTGGCAATTGTTTTAGACTATTATCCTTTCTCTCATGATTTTTCTGCACGAAAGCCGATTTTATTTTGAATCTTTCTATGTATTTTAGTATTTTTTTTTTAAACTTAAGGAATGGACCCTGCGTGTATACCTCTTTTCTTACACGTTTTCATTTAGATCCTAGTTATCCGTTTTACACATACTTTGGTGCATGATCCTCGAAATGTTAAGTTTGATCTACACCGAAAAGACATAAATTGTCAAAATGGCAATCTAGAGATATTTGCAGTAAATTTAGTATTATGCTATCAGTTACCTGGTACGAGAATTTTCATTGAAGCTTATAATGAAGCAAATAGAGAGATCAGGAGTTAATGTACATGAGACAAAATCATTATGAATACATGGTTAGTTTGTTTTTTATCTTAAAGTAACCATGGGTCTTCAATGATGTTTCTGTTAAGCAAGGATACGGGATCGTCAACAAAATTATCGAGGATAATTATTTTACGAACACTGTCATCCTTTGCAAGACAAAGGAGCAAAGACAATACAACATATATACGATCACTTAGCACATTGGAAAGATTGTAAGAAAATTTTGCACATAAAAGCGGGGAGACATGAGGACTGATATATACAGTTAATCGAAATAATAGTAGTTTTTGGTGCCCTATGATCATTAACATGTTGTAATGTAACACAATAGAAATAAGAGAAGCTAAATTAAATGTTAAATTTTCAAAGAGCGTTCAT
Organism: Modiolus philippinarum; assembly: GCA_002080025.1. Lineage (NCBI taxonomy): Eukaryota > Metazoa > Mollusca > Bivalvia > Mytilida > Modiolidae > Modiolus > Modiolus philippinarum. The sequence continues at coordinate 158,072 of MJUU01010557.1, read as the reverse complement.
ATGAGAAATTATCACATGAACAAGTATACAATAAATGAGAAATATAGCGCTTATTCACCTCAAACACGTGAAATTGTGACTGCATGAGAGAGAGACTCTATCGCAAACGAATACATAATGGGATATGGAATTATGTAAATGGGACAAATCTTATCAAATGCATTGTAAGATTCAGCAGATTAAAAAAACTCTTTTATTGTTGATCTTCGTCTCGTCTTAAATTCAAAATGAAGCCTTCAACAATGTGCAAACACTCATAACTCATAACTCATATAAAATTCAAGATGGCCCCTAGCACCTGCTTGGGAGGAATTCACTTGGCATATGTCAAACAACGCTACATTAATGTTTCTGTTGAACATGAATGCTGGATCATCAACAAATAAATATCGGGTGAAAAAATCTTACGAACATCCGACAAAGGAACCAAAAGACAATTCAACATATAAACGATCAAAACAACGGCAGTAGCATACCAAAGGAACAAAGCACAAGATTACATAAATTAAAGTTCAGAGACAAGGCAAAATCAAGAACACCCTAAGACGGAAGATCAAAGACCCTTCATGCCCACAAAACACACAACCACTACATATACAGCACAAAAAACTACAGCACTAACAGTGTGAACTCTCAAAAAACAGAGTAACATCAGGTGCTCCGGAAGGGTAAGCATGTCCTGCTCTGTATACAGCACCCGTCACACTGTCAGTGTGTCAATCCAGGGTAAAGTCAAAACCGGAAATGTCAAAAGAAAATATAAATATAAACGATCAAAAATGTCCATAGAGTCGATTTTAAGAATATTTGGTACAACATTTGACATTATGAGGATTAAACTATATGCAGATGTTCAGAGTAATAATTTGAACGTTAGAATAATGAAAGTCTAAACGTTACATTTTAAAAGTGCATTCATCTATAATCACATGGAGATTCTTGGGCTGCACCATAGACAAATTTTATCACAAAAAAATCAAATAAAGACGTGAAGTAAAGTAAACGGAATAAAATCATTACACATAAATGGTAAGATTGAGCAAATTAAACACGCTTTTATTGCGTTATCATCCTTATTTGCGTTATTCATGAGGCTTCAACAATGACCAAATACTCATATCACATAGTAAATTCAATACGGTTCTTAGCACCGACTTGAGCGGAAATCACTTTCTATATGTTGAACAGCGCTACACTAATGAGTTTAGGATTATCACAAACATATATATATCGGGGAAGGGGATAATAATCTTATAAACTCTGTCATTCGTTGCCTGACATAGAGATCAAAAAGGCAACACAACACAAGTGTATAAACAATCACAGGACACTCATGGAGTCACTAGTATATATATAATATATAGTATATATTAAAATTGATAGTGCATTCATATGAAAATTTCTTACACACACCATCATCATAACTGCATGAATATAATGAACATACATACACCGCAAGCAAATATTTCCATTAGATATTCCTGCTATGGAAAACAATGTTGAAACAACATAACGTAAGCAAAGTTTGTTTTGTTGTCATTGAATGTTTTCTTTATTCATCGTCGAGTAAATGAAATGTATTAAAGACTGATTTAAGCAAACTCTTGTATACATTATGCATGTTAAGCACGATTATAAATCAACACATCCAGAGTTTGTTATCGGACTGACTAACACCGATTGTGACAAAACCGGACTTTTCACAGGCAGTGTGACGGGTGCCACATGTGGAGCAGATCATGCTTACCCTTCGGGAGCACCTGATGATACCTCAGTTTTTGTAGGGGTTCACACTGCTAGTGGGTTAGTTTTGTGGCGTTCTTGTTCATTTTTGTTTATTTGTTTTGTCTTTGTCATGCTGTCTCAATTCGTGTTGCTGTAAATTGCCGTGGTTTTGGATTTATGATTTTAGAATTTCCCCTTCCCTTGTTCTTGCTTCGGTATTCGTTTGCCCATGTATGAAGATGCGACAAGTCTTAAACTATTGTCATCAAAAAGGAAACTGATGTATAAGGACAAAAATGTCATGATAACTGTGAAGAAGAAAATCTCGAATATACATGTACTAGCTAAATCAAATACATAACGGAAAGATAACAAGAAAAAAGAAGCTGCATTTTGCTTATTGTCTGAACAATATTGGATAGCTTTTCACAAATAAATGGCCTTGCTATCTCGATACCTGCACCAAACTTTTTCGTCAACAAAATGCAAGTAATTTGTTCATTTAATGATGTTAAATCAACACATCTCTAGTGTACATGACTCCTTATTTTTCTTTTGCAAATTCCAGCTTTGGCAATGTTAACACGTTTTAACTGCACTAGTTGTTAGTCAAAGGTCAGAATGACAGAAATTTTCAAACAAAAAGTCTACAACTGATTGGTTTTTTATTTTTCTATGAAAAACTTTGCCGACAATTGGTGATACTGTTCGTTCGTTATTTATCTCCTGAATGAAATCAAATAATAGTATACAGTTTTTCAGGCCAAATTTTGTGAAATATAAGGACCAGTTTTAGGGCACCATTCGTCAAAAATAAGGGCTATTTGAGGAATGTTTTGGTGGTTTTTTTTTATTCTCTGACCAGCACCTGTTTTGAAAAAAAAATCTGTCTTGCCTCATAAAACCTGAATGTGGTTCATCCAAAGATGTTGTTCAAATTGCCAAAATGGTGTCGATGGATAATTTTTTAATAAATTGCCGTGCCCAAAGTATCCTATGTTACACTATGTTTCGCATCTCAGGCCATCTTGGATAGGATCAGAACCCTCAAGGACACAGTTTTTAAAGTGGTCACTTTTGCCAAGTATTTTTGCAAATGACATAGTAGTTTCAGATAACTTAATACCGAAGTTACTGTTAATTTAGTTTCTGCATATGGTTACTTCCACAATTTATGTCTCTTCAGTGCAGGTAAAATAATAAAATTCGGAAGACAAACTAACCCAAAAGAAGTACATGTATATGAGGCGATCTTTGAATGCATTTCTCAATACAGTTCAAAGTAGGTGAGAACAGAATCAGTGACTTTGTGGAAAGAGCAAAAGCACTGTCACAAAAACTGCTGAGACAAGGGATATGTTCAGCCCTTGTTACTTTCGTCCCTTCAGAAGTTCTATGGCCGTTACCACGACATCATAGATAGATATGAAATGCCAGTGTCACAAATGAAAACTGACATTTACAGCTAGATTCACGTCTTCCCGGGTTTGACCTTACCGGTTTGACTGATCCCTGGATTGACCCACTGACTGGGTGTTGTATACAGAGCAGGACATGCGTACCCTTAGGGAGCACCTGATGTCACTCTGTTGTTTGAGAGTTTACAGTGTTAGTACTTTAATTTTTTGCGTTGTATATGTAGTGGTTGTGTGTTTTGTGGGCATGTAATGTCTTTGGTCTTCCGTCTTCTGGTATTCCTGATTTTGCCTTGTCTCTGGTTATGTAATCTCGTGTTTGCTTGTTCCTTCGGTATTCTACTGCCGTTGTTTTTTTCCAAAACGAATAATCACAGGACAATGGCAACATCGGCAACAACGAAGAGAAACAGAGACTCAACATGAGTACGGCACAGAAAAGAAAAATAAAGACACACACACACACGAAAATGAACAACACGGACACAATAAAAAAAATCCATGGTTGAGATGAGATGCACCGGTAGAGTAAGCATTTCCTGCTTCTTATCAGACACACTTTTTATTCCATACACGTTGAACATGTCAAATTCGGTAGTAAAGTCAAAACCGGTAGAGGAAACAACAATTAAGCTAAAATGGGGAAATCTGTTGCCATCTTGGAAACAGATATCCCATAACAGTCCACAAGATGGTGATTTCGAGAAAACTTCTGGAGATATGACTTCAAGTTTTTGGTAACATACCCTTGGTTAAGTAGCCCATTTGTTAGCAACCGGGCTCTATCAAGGAAGTCGCTGTATGGAACACAGGCTCTTGAATAGCAAATGAGCTGGGAGATGAAAACTCCGTATAGCAGCGCTGTTGGGATGTTGCTACAAAGAAAAGGGAATTTGGCTATTGGAAAAGTGTAGTCATTTCGTTTGTCGTACAGAAATTGACATGACTGAAATGAATTTTAAACAGAACCACACAAGAACTACTGGCACCAAGCTTAGGTTGAAGTGGAGATTCCTGATATGAAAAATAAATGACACACTGATGACAATGATGGCCAAAACTCAACAAGGCTATAGCCATTATAAATCTGATATTTTCAAGGAATTCTGATAAGCAGTAATAATTTTACAGCTGAATAAAGACATGCAAATACATGTATATTCCAACTACCTCATATTGAAAATTATCTATACAATCAAATTTAAATAAACATGGAGTCATTAGCTGTATGCGTTTTTACAACGATGGGTAATACCAAGCTCTGCTACCATCGGTAAAAAGTAACTATAAAGCAAATCATTTTATTTATGATTGATTCACCAATGTGAATACCTTTAAAAGACTGTTAATCATCACTGTTGCTATTCGGAAATATACATTTCTGTCTTTTCAGCTCAAATTTACAAGTGTTATAGATTTTTATATAGAAAGAGTTAAAGAGGGAGATGCTTCAACACTTTTAAGTGTCGTTTTAAAAAATTTGAATGACTTAAGGATGACTTAAAATAGAGCTTCTTTCATTTTTCAACAATGAAGGACAATTACAAAATTCTTAAATATTTGACATAAATCACTTTTAATATGTGTCTTTTGTCGTCGTAAAAAGGCTTCAAAGATGTTTAGATCATCGAGAGAAGAATTCAAATGTACCTAAGGAACAAGGAGTGTGATGATTATAAAAATCAAAGTCCACAGAAGTGGTAACATCAGGAACACCAAAAAAAGGGACAAAACAAGGACGCAAAAAAGCCACAAGGCACGGAAATAAAAAGACAACATTCAAAAGACATAAAAGAGGGAAATAACCTAAAAAAGGCAATGTCTTTTCAAAGGGTCATTACATAATACAAGATAAGATCTTTGTGAAGCTGACATATTAAATGCAACTCACTTGTTTGTTTTCATTTCCAAATCCTAAATACCATCATTTCTTGAATGCATGAACAAACTTTTGACCCCAGTTTGCCCCATTGCTCCATCTCATATAAATTACAACCCCAAAAACACATCCTTACAGGGAACCATGTTACAAAGTTGTATCTTGATGTTTCAGAGCTTTCGAAGGCACCACACAAATACATACAGACTGCATAATACCCCTTTCCTTTTGCTCAGCCGAGAGGGGGCATTATATAAAAACACTTTTACATCCCATCAGTGAAAAAAAAAATACAACATTTTTTTAAATCAAAAGATTGTGCTAGTGGTCAAGAACAATAATATTTGAATAAAGACACAATCTTTAATGGTTGAAATAAATAATGAATGTATTCTTCTGAACTATATTAAGGTTAATCTAGTATAATTTCAACTCTATTCACTTTAGTCTTTAAAGGTTCTGAAAATGATGAACTTTCATACACAAAATTTAGAATTCTTAAGCTTTAAACAGGAATATAAGGACTACTGTCAAAAAAAAAAATCAGGAACTCGTTAGAAAGCCTGATATCGATATAAAATGGGTTAGTAAAAGACTTTCTATAATTCATACGTAGTGGAAACTTTATCAACCTGACTTGACCTTCATATTTCGTTTTTTAATGTTCATTTTTGTTTGTTTTATTTTCTTTTTTCATTTTGTCTCATGGTGTTTCATCTGAAATGCCATCTAGTGCAAAAGTTATCACAAGGGAAAAGATATGAGCAAATTTCAAGATAATAAATGTTTTGTTTTTAAGATGAATATATTTATTTAACAGGCTATGATTACAGTCATTCCCGCTTACTGGTATTTGCGGCACAAATTTGTGCAGTAATTATACAAATGTTCCTATCTCAAAATTGCCGTATTGATACACAATCTCTAATAATTTTGCAGTATATTTAATTCATCCAAAATGATAAAAACATTCATCCAAACTGATATACCGCTGCCAATGGTATATACCATTGTGTTCAATTAGGCGGATAATGTTATTTTTTTTACCACTACCGAGGCTCTAATTAGGATTAATGTATCTTAGTATACGAAAAAAATACGAATTCAATTGGGCAATTTTTGGATTTTGGTATCTGTATGCTTAATCGGTACGGTAGTTTAGTATTTTACTATTCAAGTTAATATATGTTGTGTACAAGTTGTGATTTTGTGCAAGTTATAATTTGTACAGAAATACTGTACAATTTGTGCTGACATCCACACTTACTTGACATTATTAAAGACAACAATTTTATGTGAAAGAATTGGAAAAAATTAAATTAGGGCTAGAAAATTCAAGTTTTAGACTAATGTATTTCATATCATTTTAAATTTATCACTAAGTAATTAAAGTACAGTAAGTTTGTAAACTTTAATATGTCTATTTTACAAAAAAAAAAAAAAAAAAAAAAAAAAAAANTAAAAAAATGAAATCTTTAGCAGCATTTGTTTTATACTAAAATTCACTTATTTTTAAGCCAAAGTGATTCAGTTTCTTTACTTTTGTTCTAATCATGTTAATATACTTTGAATTTGTTTGAAACGTAAATAATATGTCAGAATTCTTGATGAAAAGAAGGTACTCAAAATTTTTCATAATTGTACAAAATTGTGGTACATGTTGTAACTTGTACAAAATGACAACTTGTACACGACATATTAACAAATTCTAACCAACAAAAAAAAATCAAGGTAATTTGTTTCAGACTTTCTTTGTAAGTTTTAATGATTTAGTGTATAGGTAAAATCAATACGGGAATTTTGAGTCGTGTTCATTCCGACAACATTTTTGTGTATTATACGAAAAAAATCAATACATCAGTACCTTGAGATGGAATCACTAATTAGTGAACACTGTTGAGCCAAGGGTGATTTATATTTAATCGATTTGTAGCGCTTCAGATGAATTGTTTTTCGTCAATTAAAATTTAGTTAAATAATTGTCATGCAGGACAAATTATAAGTGCACTTCAATTTAATAAATAGTTTGTTTTTAGGTGGTATATACATTTGTATCTATATTCAATAGGACTGAATTCCGATTATACTTCTCACTGGTATTTGAGGAGATCGTTTCCGCCTTCAATTACACGAGAGTTCCTATCTCGAAAGTCCCGTATTTATTGGCGCGCACCATATTCAATTTTAACCGCAATTTACGTACTTATTGAAAACTGCGAACGTTTACATTTATGAAATGCATTACTAAATAAAATTGTATAGTCAGAAACTACATTTCGAAAATTGAAACTATAGTAAAACAATCCAAACGAACCTTTCTTATTTTGTTTATTTAAGAGCTCCATTTCCATTGTTCAATAAAAATCCCTTATCGACCTCTTGTAGTTATCTGCAGATAGTATAATTATAAAGGATGTTAAATGTAACAACACTATATTTTATCCCATCACAATTACTAACGAAATAATGAATATTAGACAATTAAAACTCTGTTGAAAATTATGAGATTTTATTTACGCTGAAGTTCGAAAGCACGGAAATTGAACTTGATGTTTTAGACTGACGGTTCGGTTCTCACTTACTTTTAATATTTTCAATGCATCTAATCAGTACTAGGGCTATAATTCCTAGCTTATAAATAAGCGATTGACATATTGAATTTTTCAACGTCATAAACTAGCAATATTTCATCTTTACTTGAAAACGACAACAGGTTTAACAGCATGAAATTAATTTCAAAATATAATAAAAATATTTTAAAGGCCAATAGGAAACGATGACGGGGTGGAGGTAACCTCGTAACAACTACAGAGCTGAATTGACTTGTATTTTTGTGTGTAATAAACTCTATGTTTTATTTTTTTACCACTAAAAAAGTATAGAGCAATATGTGCATTTTGAAATATACAGTTATTTTACAGTAAATATCAATGCGGTAACCCTCGCGATAAAATTTTAAAAAAGGGGGTTAGGTTATTCATTAATCCTGCTAATACAACTAAGCTTGAAAACGAGCTAGCTTGTATTGTAAAGCTTAGATTACTTACCACTAGGCATTGTTGTCACTTATGATTCTTAACGGGTCCTCTAGAGATCTATCAAATGCTGCTTTGGGAGTGATTCTTGAAAATATTCAAGAACACAGTCGTGAAACGTAATCCTTTGCTTAAAACATACTGGGCTTATTAGAACTAAATTTAATGACAATGCATTCAAAACAGATGCCAAGTCTGCAAGTTATCAGAGATGCCTAACAGTGGGGTACACGGTTTAATATTGGAATGCATTCAAAGATTTTCTCTCCCGAAATAATTTTGCAATTTTGAAATATACTTTGCACAATAGTTCTCTAGCAGATCTATCCCTCATCCAAGATGGCACACAGTAGGGAAAACTTTTTTGACTAAAGTTTGTTCTTACAGTTTTAAGATTATACCCTTTCACACAGGTTACTATATGTAACGGCAATGGTAAAGGTGAGCGAGATAGGTTTTAGAGCGCCTCTTGTTTGTTCTGTATCCATAGTCCAAAATGTGTTTTTCTGTCAAAGTATATTTGTTCCTCATAACAAAAGTTCCTTTGGAACAAATATTATAAACATTGTCAAAATATTTTCCCTTTTGGTACAATTGTTATATAAGGTTTATCCCGTTAGGAACAAATCATTAAATTTAGTGTAAACTGTTCAAATGGTTCCAGAGGTAAACATCTTTGAATGAATTTCCCATAGTGTCGTTTGTTAAACTATGTTGCCGGTGTCGGTCATCTTGGATGAGGATGGGGATGGAACATAATTATCACAAACTTAGAAGTAGACAAACAAAGAACTACAAAGTTAAATTTCAGTCAAAATTGTTCAACTGATTTCAGAGATAATCATTAAATTTCCCGTAGGGTCCTATATGAAATTATTATTTCCCGCTATCGGCCATCTTTGTATCGTCATAAAAATATCAAACTTTGAAGGGAACGATCAAGGACTACTTATAATTGTACAAATTTAAATCAGAATTGTTCAAGCGGTTTTATAGGAGAGTGGAATGCATTTCCCTTACAGTACCATGTTGAACTATCTTTCCCGCTTCTGGTCATCTAATGAGATATGCGACCTTGTCAGACATATGGAAAACATTAAGTCCATGATTAGTTCAATATTCTTGCAATTCAAGCTTAATCTGTTTCAAATGAGTTTTGAAATACAAGTCAAAAATAATAAAAATCGGAGAAATCAACGAAAAGAAAATAACTCCTATATGGGTCATCAGACTTTATTTAAAATTGCAAGACTTGTTGATATTTAAGGTTTCTGTAATTGGATTTTATCTGTATTTTCTATTATTTTCAAAGCCACCTAATTGCTCTTGTCTGTCTTCCCCATTTATGTACGCTCCTGTCGGACACGTTATAACCGGGGACAAATCAGAAACTACGTGATCTGTTGACAAAAGGTCCAAATATTGTGAACCACAACCAATCAATTGGCATAACTGTACAATATTTATGGATGCAGTTGTGGAATATGACAAAATAATGGCCTAAGAGAAAGAAAGTACAAGTTGAACAAATGTCCGACTGGATCAGGTCCATAAAGTCGTTGATTGTAGTGAAATGAGTCACCTTAAGACGACCATGAGCCCAAATTCAAAAAGCATATTCGAGGATCCCCATGTAGAAAATAATATTTTCCTTTCTCCATGACAGTTATTGACTGCTCAATGAAGGAGAATGGCAATGAGAATTCATTTGGCAAACTTACATGCTAACTCTCCGCGATTCATGAGAGGACATTCTAAATAATTACAAATCAGTATTCTCTTCATCTGCTATCAAATTAAGTGAAGAGAAAAACAGTTGACTTATATCAACTGGGCACGTAAGTTACATAAATGCCCTAACTAACAAAGATATTATGCTGGGTGTGCCAAATGCACAACATAACCCCTTTCTAAGATCCAAACTTCCTTACTTACTGCAGGGGAAAAATAATAAAATATATACATGTAACAAGAGATAAATTAAACTCAACAAGTGGAACGAATCAGATATGGAGTCTCAAAACCTCAAAAGACTTATTAGATTATCTTTGTTCAACTAAACTAAACCACTGCAACAGTGTCAAAATATTTGATTTTTCTACACTCTCTATTACTCTCCCACATGGTAAGCTGAAGGTAAACAGCTTATTACAAGGGGCATTTCTCATCAACGATTTTATGGAAATGTTTTTTTTTTTTAGAAAATGTCAGAAACTGATAAAATACCCAGCCGGGACGTAACTTACATTCTTTACGTTATAGTGAATATTCTACACAAATCCGTTAAACTGGCCTCGGAATCCAGTGATTTGAAGATTTTAAATATATACTGGCCTCTCACTGATACTGCCGATGTCTATTGAAATACATGATCACTCTGTACCAAATCCTTCGGGAAGTTTTGAGTTTGACTTTTCTTCCTTACTACGACAGTATTTTACTAGGTTTCTTGAGCTAGCTTGTAGTAAAGCGGCGAGCAGTCTTTGACCCATTTTTCTTAATAACGTTTTGTAATATTCTTTTCTTTTTCAAGATGGTGGTCTTAGAGTTTGTAGTCTACCTGTGTTGGGTTTTATTGGTGTGGTTTATTATACTTTAGGGAAACGGGATACAGAAAGGGGAGGTTTTGGTTCCAAAATTCATAATTATTGCTAGGTTAAGATGGGGCCTATTTAGTTAAACATCACACTGATTCACACAAAAAGCTTACAGATGAGGATGACATCGCAAAGCTAAAATTCTTGATTGACAACACATTTTGACGATCTCGCATCAATCATGTGAATGGATAAACGGGACTAAAGATAATGACGTAGTGCTGCTTGACATCTAGCAATGTATAACGCTCAAACTGGTGCTAGGGCCCGTCGAACTAACTATGAGGTATGAGTAAAGCTCATTATAAAAGGCCGCATGGTGACGTCAAGATGAAGAACAACAATATAAGCAGTAGTTAAGAAATGACAATTCTGCCCCAAGACGAATTTCCATGCAGAGATCCTGCATAGGACCCAAATTTGAGGCCCCGGATGCAAATTGGTCTTGAGCGAGTCGGGGATGCTAAAAAGTGCCGGGAGGCAAGGACCCAAGAAAATATACTTTTTAAAAATTGGAAACCCAATAAATCATGAATTCGGAATCTTCTCAAAAGACGGATCAGCAAATCCGATTGCTAGGTCCCGGGCGGGAAGAAAGCGATGAGGAGGTGAGAAAAAGGGCACAGGCTCAAAGGGAGACCAGACGCGAGCCGATTCTGAGGTGGCGTGACCTGCCTTGGGAAATATATAAAATGGTGGGGTCAAGGAGATGAAAAGTTAGTATGGGGAGGGGATGATTCTGACGCTGGAGAGGAAAAAAAGTAGAGACCAAGGTCTGGGCGTGCAGCAGGATGACTCGGGAATGGAGCGAATACCGTGGAAAAGTGGCACCTACTCAAATTCGATAATTATGGGATGAAGAAGTCAAAGAAGAGCGCGCATGACTACTTCGACTTCGAAGTGGTGATTGAGGGGGCGTGGGAGAATCCTTTCTGATGGGGAAACACAACGGAAAAGATATTTGAGGGTTGAGATCAGCGAGAGCCTAAGGAATGCTTGCCTAGATCTTCGCTGAAAGGCGCGAGGGCTGGCGCAGTTGATCCTTTCCATCGTAGTAATACTTCAGGCATACGACAGGGGCACCATTTACACCCGGGAGCTGAGACTTATAGGATTTGCAAGATCATATCATCTTCACCGGCCTGCTTGAGGTAATTGATTTTCTGGATCTGCTGATTCGTGAGCAGCAACGTATCATTGCCTGAGAGATTCTCACGCGAGAGGCGGATGCTCACGGGGCATGGTTTGCGCTTGGCTGCGAGTCTGAGCTTCCCTCTGGCTTCAGCTCAGGTTCAGACCATACTCTAAATACGTCATTTATTTATGTCTCGCAAAGGTGGAAACGCATGGTCAAGTACTCGCCGCGTAGATCGATAGGCAGATCGTCCTGATCGGTGATATGTGTCACCATGGAGTGGATGGTATTCACGGTTACCGGAAGATAAATTAGATTCTTGGGGTTTTGGACGATCTTCATGCCGGGGGAGACGTTGGGGGAAAAGCAATAGATGACAAGCTGCTGCACGCCGTCGACGTAGCTTCCACTGATGATATCGCTATTTACCAGGATGCTATTGACGTTAATGATATTCACGATGCTCTAGCTCTCGAAATATCAATCGGTCTCGGCATCGTAGATATAGGTCTCATCGTTGAATCCCATAATGGTCCGGCTACTACTGGGGACGTTGAAATTTACTTTGTAGTGCTCACGCAGGATGAGGACGGCTCTCAGAGTCGCTCGGTTGGCCCCAGTAATGATCTTGGCGCCGTGGCCATTTTGACGCATACGCCTCTGGATCTCGGCATTGGTATCATCGATATCGTAGGATCCGACCTTCAGGGCGATGGAGTACCAGCGCACGCCATCGTCGGGGGAGTATGAGAAGACATGAGTTATCTCTTGAAAATTGGTGAAGGAGTAGTTGGTCTCCAGAATTACCAGGGCCATCTTGTAGCTCTTGGAGTGGTTCAGACAGATGGGTTGATGGAATCATGTGGAGACCCGGCCGCCCCGTCAAGAGATGACCTGGGAAAATCCACGCTTGGGGCCGTATTCTTGACAATTTGTTGAAGCTCGGTCATTTATATAATGGTCAGTAGACGACGCTCATCTTTCGACCGCCTGATTCGAATTGGAGGATGCGATCGGAGATGACCAAAGCGTAGGTTTGGGTATTAACGGTGACGTTGCGATCGAATATTGCCTTGATAAAGTAAGTCGATAGTCGAGTCCTTGAGGCGCTCGCTCTGCTTGGAGACGTTGAATACGAAGAAGGTATGGAAATCAGTGATGCCTGGATTGCTCACCAGGTGATCCATATTGAAGAAGTTCCAGTAGAAATCGGCCGCCTCCTTATAGAGCAAGGAGGTCTTCTGATTCGTGAAAGAAGCGTTATAACCCACGGCAGCGGAATATCTCTTGGAATTAAAAGTGACACAGCAGTGGTCGAAGAAGGCGGGGTTGGCTTCTTTATAGTTACTCTTATCGGGCTGGAAGGCGACGATCACCCATCGGGATCTTTCAGGGCAACTTCTGGTGGAGTGGCATCAGGTGAAATTATAAGCTTCGGGACGCCGTTCGTCTGCCCGGAAAGGTTGTAGCTGATGGATTTGAAGAGGTCTATCATTGCATTATTGATTAGGGAGATGAGGTTGGCATCGGCAAATGCCGTTCAATCAGTCTTCTGGAACCTTCCTTCCAGCAAGAGGTAGCAGCTCTGGGATGCATGGAAGAAGAGATCCTGCGGCTCGATGCTGAGGCGGATCTCGGTGCCGGAGCTATTCAGCTGCGTACCGGTGATGGGACGATATTCGTTAAAATTCGTTATCCTGGATGATTTCGTCGAAGACTAGGTTTTCCCGGAGATTTATCATCTCGGCCATTGATTTATGGGTATGCTCGCGTGCGATGCCTGCCCCTGCGATAAGGTTATGGATATTCCCCTCGTGCTTCCATAGGATGGCAGCGGCTTTTGGTGGTAGCAGGGGTTTGGGTTTTGGCTTGGAAGGGATCTTGCTCACCAGATGATTTACAGCTTTTGTGGCGCCCTTCTCCTCTCCCTTGATGGCTGCATTGGTGGCAACGGTGGCAGCCTTCTTCCCCAGGGTCTTGACGGCGGCAGAAGCGAACACTCGTCCGAGCAGATTCTTCATGGTATCGAATATTTCCCGTCAACCGACCGCATATTAGCAGCGATATCCGTTCTTCGTGACTAGGGTAGTTTATTAAGGATATGAAGGTGCCTATACCTGGCATTATCGATATGTTTTATTCTTCGGAGGGCGTCGAGGACGGCTACGATCTCATTGTGGACGCCGGTATTCCCAGCCTTGAAAGCTCGGCACATAAATCTAAGCACTCGGTCAGCCACGTCGGGTCTGATGGAAGGAAGAGCATCCCGACCCCTTTTTTATCCTCATCAAAGATATGGGATACGATGGCCTTCCACTTGAAGCTTCAGTTGCCCTTGGGCGAATTAGATAGAGCTCTATTATTCTGGTAGATCGCATAGGTATTCTTCAGGATATCGACGTAAGCGTCCAGATCGTCCATATCGAAATCTTCGGGTTTCTTCATCACCATGAGCTCCCAGGGCCCAGGCGTCCCCTTTAATCCCCACCGTCGAAAGTGTCCGGAGCATTCCCGATGAAAATCCCACCATTCTCCGATCGCAGCCGAAACGTATGATCTGCCTGATTGGTAATGCTCATTTGAAGATAGTGCTGCGTCTAGTGCCCTAGGATGGTGCCGGGATCTTCTCCGATATTAAGTTTGTCTGCAAAGTCTGGAGGAGGGGGCCAGGCAGGGATTAGGGGTGGGGCTGCATATTCTTGGTGATTTATAAGGCAGCTTTCTCCTGGGTCTGCACCACGGGTTTGAAGAATCTGCCGAGGTATCGACTTACCAAGCTTCTACAAGCGATTCTGCAGCTGACTCGATTTGATATTCTGCTTCACGTCGTGCAGCGACTTGGCCAGAGCATCGAGCTGCTCCTTGGTCGTGATGAAGCTCATTTATATATGTATGCCTACGATCATGGCTTTTCGGATACCCTGGAGCATCCAACAAGGCAGACGACCTCACCACCATCGGCCTTATTGGGCGGCCCAGGCGACGACCTTTGAGCGTGAGAGGTTTGTGGAAGCGTTTATCGCGTAAGGGAACGTTTTAAGCGGCGACTGGGGAAGCGTTTGGCGTTTGAGTGGGGTATGAAGGGCGTTCGGGGAAGCGTTTGGCGTTTGGAGGGGCGTTCGAGGGAGCGTTTTGCGATTGAGGGGGCTTCGGACAATGGAGGCTGCAAACTGTGGCCCCTTCTGGGCAGGTTTTCATGGCAGCGCAGCTTCGACGATAGGGTGATGTGCTTCTTGCACACATCCATTCCCGATCGGCAAGGAAGTTGGCATGGATGCCCTCTCGCCGTTGGTTGACCGCATGGTGCTGGGGCAAAGGAATGGATTTGGTACTATATCGCCGAAAGGTGCTGATATCGTCCGGGGCATGACGAGGCGTGAGGTATACCAATCCGCATCTCCCGCACACTCCAGTCTCCATCTCCATGTCATCATGCTTGCAAGGGCATCGGCATTCACCACACTCCGCAAGATCGGCTTGCAGCCGCTGAATAATGCAAGATTGGCAGAGATCGCCGCACTTTTGCAGATCATCCACTTTGCACCAGCATCGCCTGAGATCCTTCAATTGCTTGAGGCGGTGCTCTAGCGAGCACCTTTTGGCAGAGATTTCTCATGGGGATTATCTGCTCGACGAACTGGGCCAAGAAAAAATCTTTCATCATTGGATTCATAATTTATCTAGGACTACGAAGAATTCATCTAGTTAAGGCCGATATCTTCCGACCGCTCGGGACTGGTCAGATCGATGGTCACTAAGCTGTAGGGCTCAGACCAGCATCGGCGGCAGAGGGTCTTGAATTGGTCAAGCGATAGGTCCGTGCAGAAGTCGCGATTGATATGGTCGAGATTTAGATCGTCCTGGCGGAAGAGGCAGATAAAGTTGACATTCTTCCGGGTGGTCTGCCGCGGCAGATTGAAGTAGCTCTGGCAGAGGTCGAAGCAATCGACGTTATTATGGTGACCGAGCACGTAGTAATCCTCGCACTTATTTTGCTTCTCCTGCGTCGGTCGTAAGATTTGATTGATTGATGGAATATTGTTTAACATCTACTCAGCAATATTTCAGCTATATCAAGACGAGAACAAGTTTGTTAATAAATAAACACTATGGGGTATGGAAAGGCTCATGGGACGGGAAATACTGACTGCCACTGGAAAAGTAGGGTGAAATCGAAAAGGGCGGGGAATTTAGCCTTGTAGCCGATCACCTACGGACCACTCAAGAAAGAGCTTGCTACAAGGGTTCTTTAACGTGCAGGAAGCGTGGCATTTCTTCCAAACATGGAATTGAGTTTACATCTCATCCGAATGATGATTTGTGTATTTATTAATCCCGCACAACCACGGAATGGGTCCTATTTCTATATCCCGGGGTTCCCTCTGGGTCAGCCCCGTTTAGGAGGGGTAATACCCCGCAAGCCTGAGATACTAGGACCTATTTCTATATACAGGGGTTCCCTCGGGGTCCTGTTGGGAAGACTCATACTCCAAGCTCAGAAATTGCTGCGGGCCTATTCATAAGCCGGGACCACGCACGGCAGCCGCTCGTAAGAGTTGACAGATGGGCTGGTGAAGAGATTTCCCGATGACGTAGAGGCGATCGTAGTCCAACCACCCAGAGCGTAGGAGATGATTATTCAACAGCGTGGTCTTGCCGCAGCCCTACTTACCGATGATCAGACCGCGAATCGATCGCTGCGTGAGGATATTGCTCCTTTATGGTGCGGCTGCATGGTAAGAGATATTATGCACGTCCATTTATATAGATAAAGCATGATCTACTGTATAAAAATGCCGAAAACCCACCGATACGTAGGTGTCCGCGAGGGGGTGGCAAGCAACGGGAGGCTGCGGAAGGTCGCAATCTGCGCCGTCTGCGGCTCTCAGAAGGTCCAATTTATCGCTGCGTCGAGCGCTTGGTTTTGGAATAAGATGCTTAATAACATGCCCTTGAAAATGCACTTACCAGGGCATAATGTCACCTGCCCCGACACCAAGCATCATAAGCGTCTGAAGGCAGACGGCATCCCCAAACCCTGGTCCATGCCAATCAATCCCGTAGATAAGGCCTCCGATCACCACTATCTCTGCTATGCTCAGCATCAATATACGGCCGCCCGAAATTCAATCTGCGATAAGACCATGCTCAAGGAGCTTGATGGTATACAGCAGCCCACGGTTCGCGAGCGCATGGATCGGAGTATCATAAGACCCATCATCGGCACTAAGGCACGATTTGGGCTGGGATAAAAAAAAAATGCTCTGGTCCGACCAGCTAGCCGAAGAGCTGTACAAGCCCGTCCGTCATAAGTTTGGGAAGAGGCAAGTGGTGGTGGGCGGGATGGACGATACTTGGGGCGATATCGTGGATATGATACAAAAATACAAAAATACCAAAGCTGCAAAAATGAACAGTAAATTTAGTTATGCTGTACACGTGTTTCAAGGAGTAATCTCTCATCAGCAGCATTAAAATCAAATAATATGGAGAGCCAAAATCAAAAAAATGTATACAAAGAAGTACTCATTACCAAAAATATCGAAATAGGAAGTCAAAATTCAATACTAAGGACATCCACCGAGTGCCATACACGGAATGAAGCCGTAGTATTTCTAAAGGGTTAGAATTTTGATAAAACGGGGAATTTCTAAAAATTGCTAGGTAAATTTTCGTGCAAATCTAGGCTATAAATTTCTCTTGAGCATCATTGACGTCTTCTCAATGTATGGGTGGCTGTTACTGCTCATGAATAAGACAGGGATCATTGTGCGCGATGCTTTCAGACCGTCTTCAATGATCATACCCCGCAGAAGCTATGGACGGATAAGGGCTCCGAATTCTTTAATAGGGAAGTGAAGGATCTGCTCCGGAAGCATTAGATTGAGCTCTATTCCACGGAGAATGAGGAGAAATTGTGCGATGGAATCGCACCATGAAGGAGAGGATGTTCAAATATTCACGAGCACCTACCTTTCCATCCTTGAGGATCTTGTGCGGAAGTATAATACCTCCAAGCATCGATCCATCAAGATGACGACCACCGCCGCCAGCCAAAAAGAGAATCATGCGAATGACTTCTGGTACCTCTATGGAGATCTTCCAGCAATGCAGCCGCCTCGATTCCGGCATGGGGATAGAGGCTGGATCGCCAAGAAGAAGGGCATCTTCGAGAAGGGATATACGCCCCGCTTGAAAGAGAAAGTCCTAACTGTCTCGCAGGTCCTGGACACACACTTATCGTCTCAAGGATTTCCATGGAATGGAGATCCAGGGGTCCTTCTACGAGCCCGAGCTCCAGCGCACCGACAAGGAGGTTTATCGCATCGAGGATATCCTGCGGCGACGAACAAGGGGTGGGGTCAAGGAAATCTTCGTTTAATGGTTGGGCTATCCTGATCTTTCAATTCATTGGTCAAACAATCCGACTGGCAACAGGACATGCCCATCGTCAATCATTTTGCTCCTTGAGAGAGAAACCAGAAAGATTGTGGGAGAATGATCCCTGGATAACCTCTATGGATGAAGATCCCGGATTTTTGTATCCAGTTTGGCAATCTTACTCTGCATTACCATTGCCAGATCTTGCCAGGTCTTGACATGCAACCCCTTGGTGACCGGTTCGTCAGCTTTGGTCCCCTCTGTAAGGTTACGAATCGTATTGCCCTGCATATCTAAGTCCACAATTAACCGGCCACCATTGGTATTGATGAAGTTCGATCTATCCGCCTTGCCAGCCAGTTTCTTCAGGAGGGGTTTGATATCCCTCGTCATGCGATGCATTTCCTCTTCGAGCCTTTTCAGCGACTGTTTCACGAATCGTTTCATTATTCTTTTCCGGAAACTTGAGATTGACAATGCGATTGAAATTCATATACAGATCTTCTTCGATGTTATCCTTGCTGTCGGCCCTGCTGGTGAGGCCCACGCTCAGACCAAATTTATCGACCATACTTTATCTATACCACGGAGAAGACGACGGCCTCGAAGGTCCAGCCTTCCAATAGTCGCTTCAAGATGTATAGGCAGAGATGGCCGCAGATGACTGATCCGCGGGGCTGAACTTCATCTGTATTATGGTCGATCGGTAGGCCGAGATAGCGTCTCAACTCGGTCGGTGGCAGCAATCCGTATGAGCCAAAGTAGGTTCTGCGGGTGCGGTCTTTGAAGCAGCGCTCCAGTGAGTCCCGGGGCCTGTGATATCATCATGATTCAGGATGCTGCCCTCGAGATCTCTGGACTTGAATGGTAGGTCGTCGCATGAAGATGCCTCTGAAGTAGGGGATATGCAGACTCTTCACTGCTCGCTGGAGCTCAAGATTGTTGAGGGGCTTATCCATTCGTCTAGGAGAGGAATGGGCATCCGCACCCGTCAGAGCCTTCCTAGATCAGATTGGGCGGCGAAGGGAGAAATTTTCCCGAGGCTCACTTACCTCGAGAAATTCTGGGATGGGACTGGGGTTGGGTAGCGGTCGCCTCAGTCTTGGGCAATTCGGTAGTGGCCATGGGCGAGAATGCTGATGCTGTCGGGAAGAATATGGCGCTTATCATCATTAGAGGAGAGATTTCTTGCACGTCTCGAGAGTCAGTACCTGGTGGAGCCGGTTGGCTGCGGATGATATTCATCGAGTGATATTTCTCCCTGCCCGTATCTAGGCACTCCTTATAGTCGACGAAGGGCAGATTGGTCTCGACCACGTTCTTCTTCACGCCCTTAGCCTTTTTGCACTCCTAGCTATCCACCTTGAAGGCATATGCTTTCGTCCGGAGACCCGCGTCATCGGTCATCGGGTGGCCGCCGCACTCATCCTTGAATTTATCGAGCAATTTCATATTCAGGCCGGCCCGGATCCCGGGTGCATTGTCTGGGGCATAATTGGACGTATTGAAGCACTACTGCACGCTCTCAGCCATATCCTTGTATAGACCGCCGTCTGGATATGGACTTGAGATTATCGTAGACGGAGTCAAGCATCAGGGTCTTTGATATATCAAGGATGGAGAATCCTAGGTAGATGAGCTTATCGAAGACCAGCTTGGTGTGATCCAGATGAACGGCAGCCAGATCTTTGCTAAAGTACGTCCTGCGCTTGAAGTTAGGCTTGGCCACTAGCTTCCGGGTATCCTTTTCGCAATTCACCAGCCGCACGTCCACCCTATTGCGGATATCTTCCATGGTCCTCCCGAATACCGAGCTGACCATGCGCTTGAAGAAATTCTTCTTGAAGGCGGTGGATGCTGCCACCCTGGCCTTATTCTTCTCTATGTACTCCATCAGCCATGGGCTCTGGGTATTTCTCCTTGTCGTGGAGATTGGCCACCAGCTTCCTGACTCCATTGATCACAATGGGGATAATCGTTGTGACGATCGTGGAGATCCCTGGGATATTCTAGATCCAATTCCATGATGAAGATCTTCCCGTTCATGATCTCGAGTGAGTAGGTTTTGGCATCGTCTCGGCTGATTCCCTAGTAGGTCATCAGGTCTGCTATTAGCTTCACGATCGCTGATATATGCGTCGAGCCCCGTGCACGCGATCCCATTTTAGGGGCAATACCAGGAGAGCTCGGATGCGCATTCTTCATATATCGATGTCGATCATATGATCTGCGCATAGGGTATGCCGGATGCGGCGGCTGATATTCTGGAGGCCAATCTTTCGCCCGTCCAATACTGCAATGAGTCGTGGCGCTGGTAATATCGCATTGGGCACTCACCCAGGACATTGGTGTGGGCCAGGTAATCTTTAAAGAGCGTCAGCTGAGCATCCTTATCCACCTTCTCTCCCTTGATATATCTACTTTCCAGCTCGTAGTCTTCCGGATGCGCCACGATATGCTTCATCTTTTCCCGGTCGATCACTTCGCGCAAGGTGATGCTTTGCCCATTCTCCGACTCAAAGTGCCTTATCTTGAAGAGCCCCGGATCTATCGGCTTGGCCAAAAATTCCCGCCTCATATTTGTAATAACATAGACCGGCGTGGATTCTACCATCTTCTGCAGGCTATCGATGAATTGCGGGTGCTGATAGAGTGTCTTCTCTTTCCCCTTCTTGTCCCTGTATGAGCCGACCGCCACGCTCTTGGTGAATGATATGTAACTTTCCTCCGTACTAGGGATGCAATCGATCTTGCCCTCAGCGTTCCCAAGTGCCTTGATGGGCATCGTAGCCTGCCAGGTTATGAAAGATGACGGAGATGAATTTCGGCACCTGATAGTTCAGATTGCACTAACTGAATCTGCCCGTGAAGTGACAATGGTCTCTCACCCTATCTTTCCAAGACTGGTGGCTTCCGCAAAGGCGATCTTATCTTCCTCCGTCATCGCAATGGGCTTCTTGAAATCGTTCCGCTCATAGATCACAAGGATGTCTCTCGTCAGCCGATCCACGAAGATCTGACCCACGTCCTCCCCTTCCCACTCCATTGTGTAGATCACCGGCTCCTTGGCGTATACCGTCTCATCGAAGCACTTGATGTGATAGCAGAATCCCGATGGTACCTGCTTCTGGAGGATCTTGGTATGAGGTTTGGTCGGCTCGCCTTTCTGCCTTCCGGATTGTAGTCTTCATCATGCGCCCCTGCAGCTGCATGATTCCGTCTACGCCAGCCTTTGCCGGTTTAGGCTCCATCTTGGTCGTGAAGCACTCGAGGTCTGCGTAGACGATGAATGACACCTTCATCGACTGGATGTGGTTTTGGAAGCTGACGTACCTTCCTTCGCTCGGCATCTCGATTTTCACCGCTTTCTTCTGGCCGCAATATTCCATGTGCTGATTAAGGTTTTTAATGCTGAGTGAAGTGGTTCAAGCATCGGAGGCAGAAGTAAGCTTTCCCGTCGTGATCGCTTACCTGTGCCGTCAAGAGCCGCGAGAGATTGTTCAACCAGCAGTAGTGTTTCGTCTCATCGTTACCCACTAGCATGATATCCACGTGCTTTGCCCCTGCATCATCCTTATCGGATATCTTCATAGTGTAGACTTCTCCCTCGAATCAGTATACATTGACCTTGATCCCCTCATTGAGCTTCTCGAACCTATCGATTGCCCAAAGTGAGGCCGGGAAATCGATGCCGTCGAACCTGAGCTCGTCCACTCACTTTTTTGTATTGCTTGATTCGGTTGAAGTGATTCTAATCCACGTCCACGTGATGGAGGGCCGAGAAGATCGCCCATTTGAAGCACTGCTGATCCTCATTTTGCAAGTTGATATATGAGCTTCCCTTGAGGGGCTTGTACTCATTCAGCTGAATTTCCAGCTTCTCCACGCGCCCAAAGGTCCATCCTCTCTCCCCCGCCTGGAAAGTTGCCATGCTCTCAATGACCTTATCCTCCATCAGCGCTATCACTTCGTCCAAATCTGCCGACTCGGTGAATACCATCAAGGCCGACCGGAATTTTGGGTTGGTGTTGATATTTTCGCAGGTCGCCGGGCTAATCTTCACTATCTCAACGTGGAGGATTATCTCCGTTATCAACCCCTTCTTTTCCGGGAGCCCATCAAAAATCGTGCTTCGGATTTCTCCAAGCTTAACTTGTCTCCACGTCCTGCTGCGTCTTGGGCTTGATGATCACCATGCCAAATGCAGCACCCATGGGCTCCCGCTTGTCCCCAACCTCGATAAGGTCCGCGGCTTCTTCAGTGTTCTGCTTCACCTTCTCGGCCAGCTGATCTTTCGTCAGCCGGGCGATATTGGGAATCCCTCACCGCCTCGCTATCACCTTGACCCGCTTCCTGGTGAATACTTCCCAGCGTTTGAATTTCCGGTGGGTCGCCGACTCAGTGAGCCGCACCAAATCGAGCTAATTTTGCCTGCTATATCATTTCACCCCTTCTACCTTTTGCGATTTTCCTAAGTTCCCCCCTGGTCTCGGCCACCCTAAATTTCACTCCGATCGGCTTATCGGCGTAGTCTTGCCGATGGGTATGCATCCATCAAAGTCCATCTTTCCATGGTTTGCCCTTGCAAAGTTGCCAATTCTTCCTTTTCGGTGGGGTATTGCAGAATTTCTGCTTTTCGAATGATGAAGTTGGTCTGCTATCTTCGCAGACTGAATATTCGAAGCGGTCCATGATAATCTTGGATGGGATGATTTAATTTATACTATTCAATTTTATAAAATTTTTACGGTTGAATGGTGAATTTTCTCGATCAAGGCTCTCGCTGATCCCAGCGCTCAAATATATTTTCCGATGGGTTTCCCAATCAGAAAAGGATTCTTCCCCCACCCCTAAAATCACCACTTCAAAGTCGAAGTAGTCATGCTCACTCTTCTTTGACTTCTTCATCCCATAGTTTTCGATCTTGAGCAGGTGCTACTTTTTCTTTTTTTTGCTGCACGCCCAGACCTTGGTCTCTACCCTTTTCCCTCTCCAGCGGCAGAATAATTCCCTCCCCATACTGACATTCTCCTTGATCCCCACCACTTGGAATATTTCCCAAGGCAGGTCACACAAGCTCAGAATCGGCTGGTGTCTGGATTCCCTATGAACCTGTGCCCTCTTTCTCACTTCCTCGACGCTCTCTCCCCGCCCGGCACCTAGCAATCGGATTTGCTGATCCGTCATTTGAGAAGACTCGGAATTCATGATTTATTGGATTTCGAAATGTTTTAATCTGTTTTTGTGGGACTCGCCTCCCAGAACTTTTCCGGATCCCGACTCGCTCAAGACCGATTTGCATCCCGAGCCCCAAAATTGGAAAATGGTCTTTGGGCAGAATTGTCATTTCTTAACTACTTAAAGCATTGTTCAATTGCTGGGTTTGTCATGTATTTGTAGAGACCTTGTCTCATGTACATTTACTCACTATTCTTTTATTCATTATTGTAGAATTTCGATGACAGGTTTTCCAGCAGGCATTAGGGATACATATGGAGACTAAGTGTGAACAACATTTAGCAGGTTTTTTTCTTTTTTCGTGTGAGGCCAGGTTCACCCAATGGCTAGTTCAGATAAAAGACAACAAGCAAACCAAGTCCTTTGATATCAGCGTCCGTGATTAAACAATCATCAGGATAACCTTCATCTTTTATACCCAAATAAACTAAAAATTTAATAAACCACTAGTACACCGTCAGCAGCATCATACCTGAACCTATACTTCTACACTGACAGCTCTGGATGTCTGAAAACAATTCTTTACGATAATCGTGATGATTGATGATCGCGACTTTCCAATAGTGAACTTCCCTTTTTTAGCAGTCACATTCCCACATCTCTGGCATATGGCGTCTACATTATACAACCCATTCGCTATTGTCGTGCCTGTATTTTTACAGTGATCTTTCAACAAAGCAAAGTAAATGTCACTTATACATCAAGGGTATGTTAAATTAATTTGCAATTATCAATACAGTAGTTTTACTGTCGTCATCATGATTTGACAGACGGTTACAATGTTTCTTTTTCATATATGAGAGGTAGATCCAGAGTTTATTACCGTACTAAAACACAGACTATATATATGAAAAAATCTGGCAGTTCGACGAGTTCCACGCGTGAAGCAGATCATGCAATCCCTTCCGGAACACATGGTGATATCTCAATTTTTTTAGGGGTTCGCATAGCTAATGCTTTAATTTTGTGGTCATCTTGTTCATTTTTTTTTATACTTTTTCATACTGTCTCAATTCCTGTTTGATATGAATTGCGGAGATTTTGGATTTTTTGATTTTGGAATTTCTCTCTTCCTCATTTTTGCTTTTGTTCCGTTTGCTGATATATTTCAAAATATTAAACCAAAATTTTACGGAAAAAGGGCAAAATTTCTAAGACGAATCATCGGATATGCTAAATAAATCGCAAGGTAGGTACATTTGTAGTTCTTCGCATGCTGATCAAGTTTTGATATCTGTTAAGGTGTTTTAGTCATTTGCAAAAGATATCAGTTTACTCTTATTTCTAATTTGTAGTGACAACACCAATCTTGTTTATTTAACAAACTTAACAATTTTTAATTAAAAAGTGCATATTCTGGTAATGATTCAGAAAAAGTTTTATTCAAATTGGCTTAGCAGTTTCAGGGGAGAAAATCTTTGAACCAAAGTAACGGACGACAGATGCCAGGTGATGGCAAAAGCTAACATGGCTTTTAAATGTTTTGTGTTTTTCTGTAGTTGCACATCGGTTTAAGCTTGTAATTTTAACATTTTGTTGATATCATGGACACTGCTTCCCAAGTGCTGCTCGAGTTACATGTTGCAATTGGTGGTTTATGCAACCCGAGACTATGAATGCTGTAATCACATGCATTTTGGGTATAATCAGACAATATTTACAACCGGTATGACGATAATAGTGGAATTAAGGCAAAAGTTCTATTGAAGTCATGTTTTACTTCTGTAATGAAAGATAGAAGATGGGTGAACTGTCGAGCTAGCCGATCGTCACAACAAAGGCAAGGAAAGTACGTTTATTATGTGTAAATAAACAAATCTTATAAACCGTTAATTACTATTCAATGACATCTTTTCCTGTCACAAAATATGAATATATCACAGCTTATATTAATGGATACATATTCTGTTCAAACAGTTCGATTTCCACACACATCCGTCAAGATATCTGGTTTTTAACCATAAAACTGAGACTTTGGCTCATATAGGCGCAACAACTGGCTTCCGTAAGTTCTACCCAAGGTTTATGTAAAAATGTTCAAATGAGACAGTTTAGTACTATAATCATAGAAGAGATTTTCTGATTTTTTCCGTTTTTATTCGTATATTAGATTGTATAATACATATCTTTTATAGAAAATAAACTTATCAGAAACATGTTGGTCACTGACATGTCCTTATAATTTTAGTTTCTTGAAATTCGGGTTATTGGATGTGGTTTGTTTTCATTGATCTAGTCACGTTTTACTTTTTTGGGCCATTTAGAGCTTGTGATATGATGTGAGGTTCCTCATTGTGGTGAAGGCCGTACAGTGACCCTAAATGCTTTGTCTTGGGTCTTTTTAACTTGGGGATGGGATGTTGTCCCCTTGACAAATACCCAATTTCCTTTCTTTTTCATATTATCTACACTTTGACGGTCTAGTATAGTCGTTATCGTCATATTGAAATGTATCAATTACGTATAAGGATGAATCCGTTCTAATAGCGAGTGATGAATGGATTCTTGTTTTTCTTTCCATGAAAAACACATATTCTCTACTCTAATGCAAATAATACAATTATTATTCCTTCCATAATTTTGAATCTCATATTTTTTAAAATTTATACGTTTTAGCTAATCTCTGTATAAGTGAAAATTCGTAACGTTTTCACGTTTTCAGTGATTGTTACATGCTTTCAACACAAATACACTTTTGATGATATTTCAGTCGATCATATTTCGAAAGTATATTATTTGATATTTTTCTATATTGCGTTGCAATTTATGACAATAAAGTAACATGTAAAATTTCATAAAACTCGAGAAAACACACACTTTTGCCTAAGTAAATGCTTTCTCTTAATACATTTGTAATTGATCTTGAATTTCAATTTAGAAATTAATGTGCAAAAATGGCAAGCCGTTGGGAAATTAATCCTTATATATCTTAATGTTAAAAATAGTTTTTAAATATTAAAAAATAATTTTGAAAATAATTTTCAATATTAGATAATATTTTTTAATATTACAAATATTATATAATATTATTAATTTGATATTGTATGAGAAATTAGATTAGTGGAGAACTGATCACATGACCTTCTGTGTTTTTAGAGATTGACTAGAAAACAGTATTTGAAAAAGTTACATCGAATGTTAATAAAAATAGAAATGCATATCGCATGTTTCTATGAATATCTATAATCTTGTTTAAGTTTTTGTGTGTATTTTTCAAGAATCAATTTCATATATATACACACTGTAATTATATTATAATGCTAATTAACTTTTTGATATATCAATCTTTGAAATTATTTTAGCTATATCTTGAATTTGATAATTTAGACAAAGGATAAAAAAGTCCTTTTCAGTGTTCATGTAAATTAATAATATAACAATTGTAGTCTGTGAATGAGGTCGATATGCTTTTTCCAGGTGGATATAACATCGTATCGACCTCATACACAGACTATAATTGTATAATATCAAAAAAAATATTATTTAATATTATTAATTTGATATCGTTTGAGAAATTTAATTGGCGGAGAAATGGTCACATGACTCCCTGTATAAAGTGATATTGCATGGCTATATCGCACGTTACTAAATATAGACCAAAATAATCTTCCATATCAGTAACTAACATAGAAGTATTTTATAATCAGATGAAATGAAATTTTACTTAAATAAAGTAAAATCTTTTTCTTTTGTGTGAAATTTATAGGATTTAAGGATCAAACTCAATTATATATCCTTAAAGGTTTATACAACTGTATATGCAATTGTGAAATATAGGCTTTCTTTATTTTAAGTCTTTTTTGTTCTTTCTTGTAAATTAATAATATAACAATTACAGCATGTGTTAGAGGTCGATATTATGTTATATCGACCTAGAAAAGCATATCGACCTCGGATTTCATCCTCGGTCGATATGCATTTCTCAGGTCTATATAACATCATATCGACCTCGTACACATGCTATAATTGTATAATATTACAAAATCGATTTTTAATATTAAAATTGTATATTTTTAATGTTAAAATTATGTTTTTTTTATTTGATATCAGAGAATGATTTTAGATATTCATTTTTTAATACTACAAAATATCCCTTTTTTAATATTAAAATAATTTTTTGAAATTAGAAAATCGAATTCACTTTTAATGTTAAAAATAACTTGAATTTTTAATATAAAAAATAAGCTGCTTTGGTAACGCAATCAATGTCAATTAAACGCTTAACAAAAGGTAAAAAGCTTGCAATGATGTTTAAAACTAGAAGACATAATCCGGAAACCCGCTTTTCCTATCGTAAGCTGTTTTCATATTTACTGTACATTTCATAGGTGATTGATTTTTAATATTACAAATGTAACGAATTTCTATTTTTAAAAATCATTTAATTTAATTTTCAAAATCAAAATGATTATTTAATATAATAAATCATTTTTGATATTAAAAATCGAACTGATTATTTAATATTAAAACATTAATCTTCAATATTTAAAAATCCATTTTAATAGTAGAAAATCCGACGATTATAAATTATCAAAAAATGATTTTAAAATATCAAAAAATATTTTTTGATATTGAAAAAAAAAATTAAAATAAATTCCCCAACGGTTTGCCATACACTCATTTATTATTTCGACTCCTTGAGAATAGCATTGATTTTTGAATTTTCAGTAACTTATTATAAAACGGTATATTCTGTATCCACTTTTAGAAGCAAAGTTAATACGATTACCAGAACCCGTTTTAAGTCGAATCATAACAATTTTGTTTGCAATTTCAAGGCAGTAACGTTGACGGAACTTGGTTTAACTATTTTAGATACATAAACCAAAGCCTCAGATACATAAGCCACATACCGCATAACCGTTTATATACGTAAACCAAAGTTACTTTGGAAAATGAATCTACATCGCTGTTTTAATTTTGACTTAATTTGAGGAGAATTTGTTTTTGACAGATATCAAGTTTAACCTTTACATTTGTTATGAATTATATATAACTAATTTGTGTTGATTTACCTTTTGTATTATTGTATTCAAGTCATCAACCCTTTAAACACGCACAGCAAGATTTACTAATTAAAAACAGGTAAAATTTATGGAAAAGATTTTGTGTACTAAAGTTAACTTCCGTAATAGGTATTCTTGGGTGTTAAAATATGCATAGTGTCTTTAACTTGGAAAAAATATACCATTTTTAGACAATATTACAGCAGCCAAGTGTCTCAGGTTACATAAACCACCAATTTACTCGAGCTGCACTTGGGAAGCAGCGATGGAGATGTATTAAAAATATAATACTCATCGTGTTCAACTTACAAAGAGCATAACAATATGTACGTACTGGAAATCACAAGTAAATTGATTCTTCACACAAAAAATATGTACATGTATATTTTTTTATTCACAATACGTTACATCAAAGTATGTAATGCTTTTGCATTGTTTCAGCGTACTAGTTGGAATCGTTACTTTCTCTCCTCTTTTCATCTTTGCTGAAATAAAAAAAATAATTAGAAGCGGGAGCAAAAGACAGCTAATTCCTGTAAAGAAATAATGGCAATAATGGTCATAATAACCCCAATATAATCTAAAGATGTATGAATGTCAAAGGTATATCTACTAAAAAAATGATCATCGATGTGTTACATGTAATATCTCAGAAATTAACATCAATGGAAACTTTAACTCAAGTCAGTCAAGTGTAAAATGTAGGTCAAAGTGACTTGATTACCATCTCAAGCTGCAAGACTTTCCAGAATGCATTTATTAACCAAAAGATGATAAATTGCCACATTTTATATCTTAGCTTTAAACCTTAAAGCAAGCCTCAACAAAAGTCAGGCAAGTAGAAAATGTAGATTGGACTGACCCAATTATCATCTGAAGCTGCAACGCTTTTAAAGACACATCCACAGAGCGAAAATAATTAATGCACGTCATATACTATCTCAAATATGAACCTTAATGCAAACATTTAGTCCGAGTCATTCAAGCATAAAATGTAGGTAAGCGTGAATCTAACATTATCTGAAGTAGCAACACTCTTCAAGACGCATCCACTGACCAAAGATGATTGATGTGCCACATGTAGTTACTCAAATATGAACATTTACGCAAACTCTAACCTGAGATGGGACGAACCCGCGACACTCTGACATTCGGACAGACAATCGAGATGCTATATCCCCTCCCCATGGAGGGAATAATAAACCATCCTAACAACAACACAGAAACCTTGGTAAAAGTAAACATGCATTTTGTACTTTGCTAATACTCAGGCTACAATCCTCAACTGACACATACTGAATTAAACATCACAACAATTCTTTCGTTTTGTTGTCTCTTTTGACTGACTGTTAATCCTTCAACAGAGTGACGATTGATATTACTATTTCAGGGGTACACTTTACAAATTGGTTTTATATTATATTGGTTACTTGTTCTCTATCAGATTCTATACACCATCTTTGTATTTAGTATTCCAAATGTTTAGATTCGATTCACATATTAAGAGACATATATTTTGGAAATGGTCATCTGCAGAAATTAAACTTGAAGTTACTTTGCTGTTATCTATTATCACTAAGTTGATGCATCTGCTTGCGAACTATTAATTCCCCGGGGGTATTTACCTGTCCTGTATTCCAATTCTTTTGTTTGTAGGCATTATATCCAGAGGTAACTCCTGTCCTTGAATGTTTTTGGACTTACCTTTTAGATCATTTTAGATATTTATTCTTTTTCAGGTTTTGCATATATGAGGATTTTGGTCTTTCAAAGTTTTTGATTCGATCTGCACGGAAATGACATAATTTTTCAAAATGGCCATCTGCAGAAACTAAATTTTCAGTATGATAAGTAACTTCAGTTTTTGTACCATTGTAGATACATTGGTTACCTCTAGATGCTTTGTTTCGGGTCGTTTAACCTGGAGATGGGATGTTGTCTGCTTGGCATTAACCCAATTTATTTCTTTTTCATCAAAAATAAATAAATGAAAAAAAATCATGAATAAATAAACAGATACATTTTAATATGTGAAGTATTGATTATACTGTGTTTTAGTTAAACAGAAAATAGATATACATATTCTTCGAAAAAAAAAAGATCATTTGACAAAAAAAGATGATCAGGAAGTAAAAAACATTTTTCTAAATTGGAAAACTGAAACTATACAAGAACATTTTGCAAGGTAGGCAATTGATTTCCTAGACAAAATGGATAGCATAGATCATGCATTTATTTTTATATACTAAAGGGGGTAGTCCTTTGGTATGGGGAGACAATTTCTTTTCACTTTCATTATACTTACATAAATAAGTAGCACCATTGTGATAGGTACAATTAAAATTTCAAAGTTGTATTTATTTTCACACTTAATATGATAGTTATTTTATCATGTAAATAACTACCCTTATTATCAGCGCATTAACCCATTTTATGCAACAATATTTCAAAATAACGAAAAATTTAAAAACTCAAATTTCTTTCAAGGGAGGTAATGTAAGCACAAAGTCAGCAACTTTATGGATTTCTGGTTACTTTATCCTCCATTAAAAAAAAAAACATCCAACTGTAGATTTTCTTTAAAAAAATACCTTACACAAACTAATTTCCTTCTCAGTTTTTGGTAAAAATTAATCGACTCCTTTTTTTTACAAGAATACTGGCAAAAAAATTGGAAAATTTTGCTGCCTATTCGAAGAAAAATCGTCCATGTATTTCAGTTCAAACTATTTAAATTTATTATCTTATTTCATGCCTACTTTCACACCTGTTATACTACAGAATTTTGCATTTGTTGTTCGTATGTCTTTTGTATAATTAAAAAAAAAACGCATTAATTACACGTAGACTTCTGCTTTAGGTGCAAACTCGACTGTATTTAGAACAAAATACATGTTTATATATAACATGAAAAGTTAAAAAAAACAAATGCTTTTGTCAAATTCATGTGGCGTGAATATCATATTAAGCTTAGATCTTCGACAATTAGATCTGCATGACCTATTTGTTACAAAACGATCAATTCAAATAATGTATATCGATATTGCATTAAGGATCAAGGGTTATTTCAGAAAATTGAAAATTATTACATGTAAAACATGGAAATTTTCAAAAAGAATATATTAACCCGTATCTTCTATAGCTACTACGTGACCTTTTTGTAACAAAACAATCAATTCAAATAATGTATGTCGATATTAAGTTAAGGATTGAGGGCTATTCCAGAAAATTGAAAATAATAACATGTACAACATGGAAATTTTCAAAAGCACAGAGATGTGATATGCCGTAACCAATCCAGTATATTTTAAAACACAGCTCTCATGATTTTTCCGTCATAATGCTGCATTAATTTAGTATTCTAAATTTTATCGATAATTTATGTCTTGACATCAATTTACTTGTTCTTTCTTTTAAAGCAATCCAGTATATTTCTACACCCGCTCATACTTTCTATGATAATATTGCAGAGGTAAACTTGAAATATTGTTAACGTATGTCTTGACATTATTTCTATTTCTGCCACGTGTTTCAGATTACATTATTTCTATTTCTGCCACGTGTTTCAGATTAGACAAAGTTGTCAAGACGTATTACGTTAACAATACAGTTCAGGATTCTAGTATGAATGATCGCCATTCGTTTGGAGCAAAAAACGTTTTTTAACTAAAACGTATGTTGATATTGTCGTCTTAGTCAGAAATATTTCTACATTCACAAGTTAAAATACTAATGGCAACAATTAGAGTATAGGCATAGTTAGTGTAACCAGTGCCAATGGCAGTCGGTTTGACAGTCTGCTGGATTGACTGACTCACTGCTTGTCTTTTATAGCGTGATTATTAATTCTTTTCAAAATCGTCTAGAGGCGCTTCGGTTACGATGAATGGTGTCCTAATCCAATCCATTTCCATTTACAATCAAGTCCATTCATAATCAATGTTCTTTAAATATTTGCCGGGGGGGGGGGCATATTTTAATGCAAAGTATGAATAAATAATTGAACTGAGTAAAATACTGACGGATGCATTGACGATACATTTTAATACAATTTAAGCCTTTTTCAGTCAATACGATTTCAAAACTACCTGATAAAAACATATAATAATTGACTACGTAGTCGGAGGTTGATATAACATCTATTGACTAAACACTACAATTTAGATATTTATATCATTGAAACAAACAAACACAAAAGTGCAATGTGCCAAATTCAATGCTATTTGCTAGGTTAGTCAATCTATTCAAGAGGAAATTGTTGGCCTCTTGACCAATAAGAATAAATGTGTTGACTTAATAATATTTATTGATATGCTCTAGATTTTTCTGCAGTAATTTTATACAAAATGAGTTTTTTTTCATAAGACATAATTTCATCTTACGATTAAAAAAATTTTGATTATATTATGGGTGGTGTACATAAATACAATAAAAAAGTTCGATTACCCCAAAGTTATAAGCGGCTTTAGTCTCCAAAACAGAGTTGCATAGCTCTTCCTACATCAGATTATCGCCTGTGCCACACCGTTTTCTCCATATTGGATATACCACATAATTTTTACAGTAATGTCGTATACATCCTTATGTATTTCACACTGTTACGTCATATAAATCGGAAAATGTGAGAGAAACTTCTTCTTTCGGTGTAGCAGGGGTTATATCTGATAAAGGAAATCTTGAATTTGTTATAGCTAATTCTTAAATTTGATATAGCGAATAAAATTCGTTATAACAAATTCTAAAACTTATTATTACAAATTTAACAATTTGCTGTAAAAAATCAATTCGTTTTAACAATTTCAATAATTCGTTATGGCATTTCGTGCCTTGTGCAGTGCGATGACAAAAATTGCAAGGCACAAGCATTTTATAAATATTTCTTATTTCCTTCCTATTTGATTTGATAACATATGAAATAGTCTTGATAATGTCTTACAAGTAACATTTTGTTTTATAGTGTACAACATAATAAGATTCACATACATTGATAGACAATATGAATTGGTTAAAAGGGTGTATGCCCGATGGGTTATAACTTATTTGTACCATGACCCCAAAGTCAATGTAAAATTTGTAATAATTCAGGTGAATTCCCCCCTAGATTATAAAAAAGCAGAATTAATTCAGGATATCTGATTAGATTTAATTACATCATGGTACAAGTATGGAATATCAAATTTGATCAAATTTGACACACTCACCTAGCTTTCATTCGTTGTAAATCTCTAAAAATAAAAAAAAAATCATCAATGTATTTATCAGCATATGGTTATATAGGGGACACATATTCAAGTTGTGGTCTAAACACTTACAATTAAAATTTATTCAATTTAAATTACTGTCGTTCAGTTTGTTCAAGTTCCTCCCACTTTCTCATTTTCAAATTCATGTTTCTCCCACTTGTGTAAAACGATAGATCAGCTTGGTGTTTTTATAACAACTAAAATGGTTTATATTAGCATGGTATATTGAGACCTGGATAAAATGAACTTAAAATAGATTTTTATGAAACTAATTTATAATAAACAGCATACATAATGTATTTAAACTTACAATCAATACTAGATAAATAAAATAAAAGTAAATTATATATACTTAATTACAGCATTTTTTCTGTCGTTTTCTTCGTGCCTTAGTAAGGCAAAATTAAAATTATTAAAATTAAAAGCAAAAAAAAAAAATCTGTTGATGCTAATTAAGCCAATTAAGCTGAACCAAACATCTGTGCATATGGTCCCAATTTATGGAGAAGAACGCAAAAGATGACAGGCGTTACTGGAAATGAGGGGGACTAGACCTTTTCTGGTAGTGTTTCAGCTGGTTGTTAAATGTTTTGGGTGAAATAAGTCAGATGTTAATTGTTTTTGGACCATTTGGTGTTTTCTGTTCTGTAAGATTTTTTACTTTCTGTTAAGAATTAAAGTGAAATAAATGAAAAACAGCCAATCAAAAATTGCGATCCCCCCGCTACCCCTTTATGGACCCCCTCCCCTTGTAAAAAAGACAAGTGTTTTTGAAACTAAATTAATCATCGTAACTGTAAAACACCAAAAAGATATGGTTGCTAGGTAAAATTTCAAAAAATAATGGGTCTTTGAGAGTTTCAGGAACTTTACCAAAATTAGAATCAAGTTTTTTTGCAATCTGACCATTGAAAATGATAATTAAAACTAGAAGTCATCAAAAAAGATATGGTTGCTACGTTAAATTCTCAAGAATAGTGGGTATTTGAGAGTTTCAGGAAATTTACCAAACTTAGAATCAAAGATTCTTTCAACCTGACAGTTGAAATTCATAATTGTAACTCTAAACAATTGAAAAAGATATGGTTGCTAGGTAGAATTCCAAAAAATAATGGGTCTCTGAGAGTCCAGGAACTTTACA
Source organism: Modiolus philippinarum (assembly GCA_002080025.1). Classification (NCBI taxonomy): domain Eukaryota; kingdom Metazoa; phylum Mollusca; class Bivalvia; order Mytilida; family Modiolidae; genus Modiolus; species Modiolus philippinarum. The sequence goes on along the minus strand of MJUU01010557.1, from coordinate 123,277 downwards.
AAAATTAGAATCAAGGTTTTTTTTTGCAATCTGACCATTGAAAATGATAATTAAAACTATAAAGCATCAAAAAAGATATGGTTGCTATGTAAAATTCCAAAAAATAATTGGGCTTTGAGAGTTTCAGGAAATCTACCAAAATTAAATTCATATTTTTGAAACCTTAGTGTTCATACAACCTGATGACATTAAAATATTGCTTAATTATAAAACTTCATGTTGAAATTTCAAAAATTATATGTCTTTGACATTTTCAGGAAATTTACCAAATTTGGCAACGAGGTTCAAATTCTCAAAGCTAAGAACATATTCAAAGAGCAATTCCAACAATTCTTCATGAAAATATAAACCACAAAACCGAAATTATACATAGAGTTCAAGTCGTTCTGATGAGTACTAATTGTTTAACATTTTTTTGCCCCTTAAGGGCATGCCCCCAAGGGTAATACCAAAAGTCCGCTATCATCAGTAAATGAGATGCATATAATCGAACTTGCATACAAAGTTTCAGCTTCCAAACATGAATACTTCAGAAGATTTCGCTTATTACTGGATATCTCGAAATACATTTTCGCTCATTTTTCCGCCCTGAGGGCAAATTTCAAAATTCCGAAACCTTCGGCACAGACAACTTTTATAGTGTTACTTATACCCTCATTACAAGGATTCTGCGATTTAAGGTGTAAGAGGAGTTCCAGCAGAATCGATTTTTTGTTTTTGGACCCACTAGAGGCTTTGCCCTGAGGGGTCATACCAAAGTTCCGACACCCTCTGTGAAGTTGCTACATAATATGTGAGTCCTTATCCGAGTTTCAACTTTCTAGTCCAAATGGCCTTGGATATCGCGAAAATTCCGAATCCACAGTGCGCTACTTCTGACCATACTCCAGCATGGTGCCGAGTTTCAAATTTGTACCTCTTATAGTTCAAGAGCTATCGGGGAGCATTACAAACGCACGTACGTACCTACGTACGTACATACGGACGGACCGCATTGCATAATCCCCCCGCTTTCGATAAGCGGGGGTATAAAAACACAATTTGATGTTAATGAGAAAGGGGCCAGAGATTTTTGTGTCAAGGTGATTTGGACATTTTCAGCATGTTGCTAAATGTTTTGAGGAAAATTAAAATCTGTTAGCCTGTTAAGGAAACCCCTCTTGCCTCTTGCAATTCCCCCTTGGAAATGTATCATACCATTATTTCCAGCAACAGTTAACACACATTATGAGGCTATACCAAGCTAGCCAACTACAACACACCTCACCAAAAAATGCCAGGGAAAGCTGATAACCCAACACCATGAATCAACGATGCGCCAAGGAAACTACACCTATACCGACTATTTACGACAAAGGGAGGTACACACTACGTACAGTCGACTGCATGGCCGCCAACGCGTTTTCTGAAGATGTCATCGAAGAGCTGCCTTTTCTCTGCGAGAACCACGTGTCGCTCTTAAGGGCTCGAAAAAGAGAACCGCCAAAAATACCCACTAACCGTGCAACTATACAACTTGAGGACAAATGGACACAAAATCCTAACGATCAATTCTTATTTGCAGCTGACTCAGATTTGTACATGGCCAACTCGATGTACAGGACTACACATACCAAGCTTAATTCTTACTATAAAGGGAAATTCGACAGTAGCGTTTTAAAGTTAAAATGTACTTTTGTGTGATATTAGTTGTTTATTATGACATGTGTGATGGTGGAATCTGTATTTCTGCTGTGTATGAATTTTGTATGTATGCTATTTTGTGTATGCTTATCATCGGTTATGTATGTTATTTGTACGCATGTACGGAAGCATGAAGGGGGCATACTAAGTCGTGGCCAAGAGATACTTACAAAATGTGAGGCATTCAACAACGACTTTTGCTCAAACTCATAGCTATCTCGTGGGAACAAGATATTTTCTCATGGCCACGACATAGCTTTCTCGTAGCCAAAACTTAGTTAGTCTTTGGAACGATATACCATCTCGTGGGAACGACATAGCTAAATCTTGGCCACGACTTATTACATTGTTATGTCGGGGAAACGAGTTAGTATCTCGTTGCCACGACGAAGCTATCTCGTGCCACGACTTGGTATGTTGTAGGAACGAGATAATATCTCCTGGCCACAAAAAAAAAGGTCACATGTCTTCCATGCTACGTATGCTATATGTATGTGTATATATAGTATGTGTGTATGATATGATTCCGATGATGAGCTGTATTCGAGAAACACTAAATTAAGATATCATATATATTATAAAACGTTTTCAATGTATTCAACAATCTACTAAATATGTAACCCTGTTGTAAAGATTTGGCTGTAAGAGTAATTTTACGTTAATTAAAATAGCCAAGAATTGAACAAACACGTACCAGTTGGGATAAGCATACCCCGTTGCATGGAGCTAGAGAAATGTTGCCGTCAAAATAAAACAAAAAATGGAAAATTAGTATAAAAGAAAGCAAAATCGTCCATTTTATCATATTGTTTTAGTTTTTATTTTACCACAGTCAATAATGATAGTTCTATATAAAATGCAGTATTTGGTCTCATTGTTAGCTTTATTTAATTTCAGTTCTTGGGTAAATGATGTCTACATATATCTAAAATATCTAATATCTAATAATCTAAAAACTGTGGATTGTCAATAGTAATTTAAGTATGACCTCAATATACCTGTTGTTATCTAGAGATAAGCTGATCACTGTTTTGTGCGGTTCCATTTTGTTTTATCATGACGTACCGTTCGTAAGAGAATACCAATGCATGCTGATAACCAATAGTGCCAAAACGAACAAATATGTTGTCCAGCAAAAGATTTAGTTCCTTAATGTCAATGACCAATGATTGTTTTAAGTTATGTTCGAAATGAATCCCTGCTTTAAGTTACAAGAAATGAACTACAGACCAGAAAATTTAAAAGACCATTAAATAAGTTGTTACAATTTGAACTTAGGCAAATTATCTGGAAGCTTTGAATAATGTATAAAGTGTAGAAAAATTATAGTTATCTATATTAAAACTGGCTTTTGTATGATTGTTATATTTTGTTGTATTTTGCCAAAACTTCAATACAAATTGTTACACTTCAAAAAGTAATTTAAACCGAAGTTTTAATGATTTTTCAAAAGTGTTTTATAACTAACTCCTTTTATACAAGTGCACTGGTTAAATGAACAGAACAGTTGTTTCTTACCGAAATAAGACGATGCTTTTAGGGATTTTTGCGAATCTAGTAAACCCTGTACGTTGTAGGCTAAATGTTATCGTTAGGTCTGTTTTTAGCATTTTTGGCATTGCAGTATTATTGTAATGTTGTTTGGTGAGCATTTGTACGTCACAATTGGTACGTATGAAAGTGTAAGACATGGTAAATTCGTTTTTTTTTTATTTGTTTTTTTTTTTCCTTTTTTTTGTTTTTTTCTTTTGACATCGATAAAGTGGTAGTAAAGTTGTTGGAAACTTTGTCAACAGGTTCAAACACATAGTTTTGCCCAGATCTCTCAGTTATGACTTAATTCCGTTTACACACAGCTTAGGAGGCGGCTAATCATAATTATATTTGTAAAAATTTATTATGTTGGTGACCTTGGTAATTATTCTATCTTTTTTTGAACAAGCATGTTGTCTGCATTTTTCGGTTGCATCATTTTGTACAAAAATTAAAAAAATAGTAAATGCGTCTTTAATGATAACAAAACAAGCTTACCCAGTGATAGATACTTAAGCCCTTTTCTTAAGAATATTTTCGAATGGATATGGAGTTAAAGAATAAGAGACAGTGTTTAAGTTCCCCGCTAATATATGTCTGCAAGGTTCATATCGATATGGCGAAATGGAACAGTCTCATCTGCTGAAAAAAATACTGTTAGTAGGAATCCTTTCGTTTGAGCAAAAGAACATTGTGCTTAATATTTAATACAGACTTATCAACCGTAGAACAAAAATGTTTACAGATGACAACCACCAGACCATATTATGATCTCACTTTATATATACAGTGGAATTTTGATTATTGTGACATACAGGGGACTGGTGTAAACAGTTAAAGCTCAGCGGATATTTCGAGCTATCGAGGTCGAACTGTGTTTAAATTCGAACTAATGGTTCAGAAAAGGGTTTCAGACATCCATGCTGTTCGAATGTTTGCAGTTCGAGCCATAGAATTTCAACTGTATATACATTTTGTACAACTTAGACATTCCTACTATATTATCTGTGACATTGTTCTGGTTGGTAGGCTTCTGACGTCATTATTTATTATATCTAACTAACAAAAGACTACTTTTAATGTATGCTAGGAGAATATACTGAGATTTGACCTCAATTTTGGCAATTTATGGGAGTAATTGTCAGATGTATGACCAAGCAAAGTTCGGTTTCATTTGACTAAAACATCTTTACAGCATGTTGTATGAACTAATGTTAATCTGTTAAGTCAAATGGTCTAGGTCATTTCAAAAACTGTTTATTTACAGCGAAAGTCATGTTTTTGGACCACATCTATAAATTAATACCCTGTAAATCGCTTAATGCAAAAATTGATCTCAATTGCTATCAGTGCTTCATAAATATATTACTGTACAAACACAAACATGTATAACAATTTAAGTAATTTATCTAACTTAATGAATGAAAAGTGACTGAAATGAAGTGACCATAATTTCAGAAGTTTTACCTTTGACCTTCATCTTAAACAATCTCCTTCTCTAAGAATTGAAAAAAAAACGGATAGAAAACATAATCACCTTTCAAATGATGTACAATATAGCCCGATGTTTAAACATAGTCTCTAACATTGTTTCCAGTTTATTACGTATATTTCTCACATCGAGATAGTTAAATTATCACATTTTTAAGTTCGAGGTTTACCCGAGAACTTTAAAATGTGAAAATTAAACTATCGAAAATTTCCCTTATTTCTACTCAATTTATTTGAAGTAAAGCGATCTCCGTAGTCTCTAGTCTCAAGTATGCCGCCAGTTTGTTGCTATCATCGTGCTATGTGTATCATTGCGCCATTCATTTAAAAGGGTGATGAATATAACATTTTTGATAAAAATGTCATATTATCAATAAATTGAGTTATCTTAGTCATAAAAATACAAAACCAATTTCGCTAGACAATGATGCAGGTGTTAATTTCATCAACATTCGGTTGCACTATATCTAGAAACTGACACGAGACATTTACATGATTGACCAATCAGCAAGTGAGATCAACTTCCAAACATGTTGTTTATTAATTTCACCTTACATCATTTGGGAAGCATTTATTTTGAACAAGAATTAGAGAAAGGGTTGGTCAAAATCCTGAACCAGGCACCATTATTACATTTCGTTGCTACATTAATCGTATATAGCGATGGAAATTCAATTATTTGGAGAAAGCAAACAAATATGCGTATATGTATAGGTGTAATCTTTCATGTTTAAAAAGTGAAGAATATGCCCGTTAAGAAAAAATATGTCTCTTCAGTAGTACCGAGTACAAAATGTAGTGCACACTTTAACAACACTCACCTCATAGACATTAACCTCCTGAAATATATTAAGGATAATGGTATAAGAAACCCTACAATTCTTTCAGTAATTAATATCTACAATAAAATAAAACTATCCAACTCAATGCATGCTTTGCAACGGTTGTCGTGTTTTATTTGTTTATTTTATAAACACGTACATGTTGTGATTAGTATGTATTCATTTAATATTTTGTATCAGGGGGGACAAGGGCCTAAGTTGACATACAACATGTACAACGATGTGTACTTGCACACAACTTCTAAAATTAATGTTCTCCATTTATTTTTAAATTGGTCAGTTATTTGCCAAAAGAATAAAGTTGCATAGAGGAACCTCTGAAAAGGGTTAAATTTTGTGCTCGTGAGTCAGGTAAAAGATGTGATGGGTGTTTTTTGACACCACAGAAGATGCACAGCTTTGTTATGGGGAAGAAGATACATGTTTGGTTCCTGAACGATTTGATGGAATCTTACTTATTGATTCTAAATGTATTTTGTGGTTGGTTTTGTGCAATTCAAAGTGACAGCTTGCATACCTTTGACCTTTACACAGTGTGTTGGAGTTTTTAAAACAAATATTTTTGACTTGCGATTTTTTATTTCAGAATTTCCCCTCTTGATCTTCTACAAAAAAGTTGTTATTAAATTCTATTAAATTAGATTAGAATTGTAAAAGAAATTTTAAATCTTTTGTTTCTTCGCCGTATTCGACTTGAAAGAATAAGTTATTCCTTATACTTAAGAAATCGGTCTAGCTCTGTGAATTATTTGAAGAATCTTTTAAAGAGTATTATAATAAGACATGTTTTAAATAAGGATAATAAACTGAAAATATGTTTGTAGCTTGCGTACTTTGTGTAAACTCAACGATTGGCAATGACAGTTACTTTAATAACACAGCTTACGATTGGGTAGTGAAATGTTTTTAATTCATCATAAAATCGTACTATTATTATTTAGGAAACCTGTTACGACTCTACATATAAGATACTCACCGACCAGGACTTAACTGTGGATAACCTCTAAAAAGAAAGCATGACAATGCCTAATATAAGATACTACCATTATAATTAATAGACTATTTTAATATGGCTCTTGTTAATCGTCAACCAGTACCATATTTTTCGCACATGCTCAAATGGTTTCGGAATATGAGTACACGGGATAAAAAAAAAAACAATTGAAAATGAAAATGTTTTAAGTTCAATTTGTTCTTCTTAGTTTATGAAGTAAATCAAGGTTAAGACAGTTTTTAACTGATTCATGTCTTTTAGAATCGTACAAATGTAAATATGCATTGTGACGTCATAGACACAGACAGTAATGGAGGCGAGAAATATCCGACTTTTCTTGGGTCGCCTCAGAATGGAAAATTTCATTTTCTGTCATATTAGAATCGAAATAATTCATGGTAGGTATATGGCTATTGTCATCTTACCATGGTCTTGGCCTTTATATTCGTAAATTTAAGCCCTCGCTAACGCTCAGGGTTAAATTCGAATAAAAAGGCCCAGCCTATGGTTAAATTTCCAATAACCATATACCAGCCATGAATTATCTCTTAATTCTAATATGGCTCTTGTTAATGGTCAACCAGTATAATTCTCGATAACCATATATCTTGCACATGCGCAAATGGTTTCGGAATATGAGTAAACGGGATGAAAAAAAAAACAACAATTGAAAATGAAAATGTTTTTAATTCAATTTGTTCGTCTTAGTTTATGAAGTAAATAAAGGTTAAGAATAGTTTTTTTAATGAATCATGTCTTTTAGAATCGTACAAATGCAAATATGCATTGTGACATCATAGACACATACAGTAATGGAAGCGAGAAATCCGACTTCTCTTGGGTCGCCTTAGAATGGAAAATTTCATTTTCTGTCATATTAGAATCGAAAAAATCCATGGCAGGTATATGGCTATTGTCATCTTACCATGGACTTGGCCTTTATATTTATAACGCTCAGGGTTAAATTCGAATAAAAAGACCCAGCCCATGGTTAAATTTCCAATAACCATCTGCCATGAATTATTTCTTAATTATATCAAACAAATTCATTATGTATTTTCGTTATACGTTCTTATTCACACTAAATACCGATGTAACTGTGAATTTAGCTTCTGCATATGCGCATTGGGACAACTTATGTCTCTTCAGTGAAGATCAAATCTAAACAAAAAGGTCACCATGATGCCTTCAACAATGAGCTATGCTCATGCCTCATGTAAGTTGAAGACGGCCTTTTATCTTTCATCGATCTCATAATGGATAAAATATATACAATATTTAAATACTTTTATTAATAGATAAACATAGTATTCACATTTTGTATACTAGTATTAAATAGAGTGAAAAAATACGGTCGTCAAGTTGGTTACTTATTCCCTATTCCCTATTCGCTATTTACTTATTCCCTTTTCCCTATTCCCTATTTGTTATTTACTTATTCCCTATTCCCTATTCGCCATTTACTTATTCCCTATTACCTATTCGTCATTTACTTATTCCCTATTCCCTATTCGTCATTTACTTATCATTTTAACTTGGTTAATTCTTTGATTGATTTTATAGATAGATAGATTTATTAATTGATTGATTGGTGTTAAATACCAATTTTTCAGGTAGATCATGACTTGAATTATTGAAATTATGGTAATTTGGGAAATAAAACAGTCGTTTAGAATAGTAAAGCTATGTATAAATAAAACAAATTTCTAAAACACCATCTTCTTTTAGAAAGAGCACTATATTATGCACTGTATCTATATATATATATTGGTATTTCAAAATACCGTAGAAGTAGAAGCTGAAAGCTTGGAAATAACTAATATTTCATGTAACAGTTACGTCTAAAATGTGGAAATTATTGTATAACTTTTGATAGTTTGATTTGTAAGCCTAATATGCAACATTTATTCAGATCTTCAATACGAGAAATAATTTGATAAGTGTAATGCACAGGGGTTAGGCTCGTCAAATGTTAAAATAATACTATAAATACAATTTATTGGTAAAACTATAAAAGTTGCCTGTAGCATAGTATTTACAATTGGCGGATTCAAAGAGGGATTCCAGGGGTTGGCCCCTTTTACGATAAAAAAATCAATTTGTGCAGATATTACGCAAACATTGATAAAAGTTTGAAAAGGCTTAATGCATTAAAGAAAATCGGCGAAAATCTAAGTTCGAGCGATACATTAATAAGTCCTCTGAAGTAATAATAGTTGGTAGCTTAAACTTTATATACGAGTTTAAATATCAATGAGTTTCGTAATAGCCATGGTCATGGATTTGTGGTATTGAAATAAAGATGTACATGCGATATTTGAGTGGAACCATTACCCTATAGAAGGTTTCGTCACTATCACAAAAAACTACATGTACTAAAGATTATAACGGCATTTAACAAGAAAGCAAAAACTTGGATTTTTTTAATCACTGAGCATATGATATTGCCAGAGTGGAAGATGTATTGCATCACAATACATTGAGAACACGGTTGTGGATCAAGGAAAAATTTCTTCCCCAGAAAGCTATTAGGTTGGAAGATAAATATTCATATGGAAAAGAAACGAATGGATATTTCCGAACTTGTTATTTTTTTTAATTAAATGACATTCTGGAATGATTTCATTATCTAAAATGATACATTTAATTTTGTCAACATGCATAAGACTTTTAATACAAACAGGAGCGCATGCGCCATTTTTTTTTGACGTCACAGCAGCACGTGATTGGTAAATATATTAAAAAAAACTTTCTTCATTCATTTGCACAGGAGACCCTGTTGCGATCGGGCGTGTATAAATAAAAGACCCCTTTACTGGTGGTTTGTAGTGTCAGAGCTGAGTTCGTAGATGAGAAAGCACTGCAGTAACACACATGCATTCGTCTCCATGCTCCGATGGAACTCTGTTACCTATTCGTTGCCTATTCGATTTCCTCACGTTACCTCCCTCTAGTGACTTGCTATTGGTTGTTTTTTTTTGTTATTTAGTGTAAGAAATGAGATCGTAGATGTGATAGCACTGCATTTGCACACATGCATTCATCTCCATGCTCTGCTGGAACCCTGTTACCTATTCGTTGCCTATTCGATTTTCGCCCACTATCTCCCTCTAAGGACTTGTTATTTGTTGTTTTTTTAGCTCACCCGACCCAAAGGGTCATTGTGAGCTAGTGCCATCACTTGGCGTCCGTCATCCGTCCGTCCGTCCGTCCGTCTGTAACTTTTCACATTTTCATCTTCTCCTCTGAAACCACTGAAGCAAATTCAACAAAACTTTACATGAATGATATGGAAGGTCCGTTACAAAGATTGCTCATTTCGTTTGGATCCGATAAATATCATGCCGCCAGCACGGAACATAGTTTAACATTGGACCCTACGGTAAAATCTTATTTTCATCTTCTCCTCTGAAACCATTGAAGCAAATTCAACTAAACTTTACAGGAACGATGTATGGAAAGTCCATTACAAAAATTGCTCATTTCGTTCCGATCCAATAAAAAACATGGCCGCCAGCGGGTAACTTACGTTTAACATTAGACCCTAAGGGAAAAATAACATTTTCGTCTTCTCCTCTGATACCGCTGAAACAAATTCAACCAACCTTTTCAAAAATGATGTACTAAAGGTTCTCAACAAGGATAGCTCATTTCGTTCCGATCCGATAAAAAACATGGCCTCCAGCGCTGAACTAAGGTTTAATATTGGCCCCTAAGGGACAAATCACATTTTCATCTTATCCTCTAGGAAGGTCCGTTACAAAGATTGCTCATTTCGTTTGGATCCGATAAAAAACATGGCGGCCAGCACGGAACATACTTTAACATTGGACCCTATGTGAAAATTACATTTTCATCTTCTCTTCTGAAACCACTGAAGCAAATTCAACCAAACTTTTCAGGAATGATGTATGGAAAGTCCATTACAAAGATTGGTCATTTCGTTCCGATCCAATAAAAAACATGGCCGCCAGCGGGGAACTTACGTTTAACATTAGACCCTATGAGAAAAATAACATTTTCGTCTTATCCCCTGAAACCGCTGAAACAAATTCAACCAACCTTTACAGGAATGATGTACTAAAAGTCCTCAACAAAGATTGCTTATTTTGTTCCGATCCGATAAAAAAACATGGCCGCCGGCGGTGAACTTAGGTTTTACATTGGCCCTAAGTAAAAAATCACATTTTCATCTTCTCGTCTGAAACCGATGTAGCAAATTCAACCAAACTTTACAGGAATGATGTATGGAAGGTCCTTAACAAAGATTGCTAATTTTATTACAATCCGATAGAAAACATGGCCACCAGCACAGAACATAGTTAAACATTGGACCCTATTGGAAAAGCACATTTTCAGCTTTTCCTCTGAAACCACTGAAGCAAATACAACCAAGCTTCACATGAATGATATACGGAAAGTATTTTACAAAAGTTGCTCATTTCATTTCGATCCAACAAAAAACATGGCCTCCAGTGCAGAACATAGTTTGGCATTGGAGTCCGGTATTAGAAAATCATCCTTTTCTGAAACAATTCAAGCAAATTTAAATAAATTTATAGAAGGTCCTTTGCAAATATTACTCATTTCAATAGGATAAGACAAAAAACACGGGTGCTAATGGAGAACATAGCTAAACACTAGACCCTATTTGTAAAAACATCATTTTTGGTCATGCATGGCATAGAAGCATTTTGTCAGGTGAGTGATACAGGCTCAGTGTCCGAGCCTCTAGCTGTTGTCTAGTATAAGAAATGAGTTCGTAGATGTGAAAGCACTGCATTAACACATATGCACACGTCTCCATGCTCCACTGGATCCCTGTAACTTATTCGTTGTCTATTCGATTTTTGCACGTTATCTCCCTATAGTGACTTGTTATCTGTTGTTCTTGTTATTAAGTGTAAAAAATGAGTTCGTAGATGTAAACGCACTGCATTAGCACACATGCATACGTTGCCATGCTCCACTGCAGCCCTGTAACCTATTAGTGACTATTCGATTTTCGCACAATATCTGCCTCTATTGACTTATTATTTGTTGTTTTTAATATAGTGTAAGAAATGAGTTCGTAGATATGAAAACACTGCATTAGCACACATGCACACGTCTCAAGGCTCCACTGGAACCCTGTTACTTATTTGTTGCCTATTTAATTTATGCACGTTATCTCTTTGTAGTGAGTTGTTTTGTGTTGTTTTGTGTAATCTGTTGCTAGAAATGAGTTCCTAGATGTGAAAATCGAATAGGTAACAGGGTTGCAGCGGAGAATGGAAACTAATGCATCTTTTTTTAAACATGCAACACAGTTAAAAATGTTTTTTCTCTCCTTAACTTGTTCTCAGAAAAAGGTATTTAATTTCCATTAAATTCTGTAGAAATTATATTCGGTTGCACTTCAGAAAATTCAAACGTGGCAATAGACAATATTCTTTGGTTTGTCATATACTAAAATTGTCATATCGACATTTTCAGCTATATTCACGTCTTCCCGGATTTGACATTAACGATTATGACTTTACCCTGCATTGACCCACTGACAGTGTGTTGGGTGCTGTATACAGAGCAGGACATGCTTTCCCTTCCGAAACACTGTTGTCACCCTCTGTTTTTATGTGCTTCACACTGTCAGTGCTTTGGTTTTTTGTGTTGTCTTGTTATCAGAAGTATATAGGGACGAGCAAATTATTTGTCGTAGTGGAGCGTTGTGGAGCCTGAAGTGTTGTCATTGGAGTGACGTATACCGGAAGTGACGTCACTGGAAGTCATGTGACCTGATCACGAAGTGTTTAACTGCGCATGCGTAACCGGAAGAGACCATAATTGAAGTCCTATTGGACCATATTGTCCGGAAATGACGTGTTGGAACAATATATTACCCTGCAGGGGTTTCGTATAACCTAAGAACAGCACATAGGCCTGACCGGAAGTGGACACTTTCACAGTTTGAGACTGGAAGTCGGCAATTTTCTGATAAATTTCTTTCATTATTTTCCGTTTTCATATATGTTAATTGTCATGATTGTATTATACCACTTTTCAATGTTGTTCTTTATATTTTCTTTTATTTTCTTCCAACTTTTGCTAACCTTTTTATATCTTATTTTATCATTTTCTACCTTATTTCATAAATGTCTTTCAATTTCATCCAATGCGTAGAGTTATTTCCCCTTTTCCGCTCAATTTATAAGGCGTCGTCTGCTATTGCCTTTTTATATTATTTCCCATTTTATTTCATAATAATGTCACTTTTTCATCCAATTCTCAGAGTGATTTCACTTTGCCAGCCTTATTTCTATATTTTCGTCTGCTATTGCCATTTTATTGTTATTTCCTATCATATCACATAAGTATCTTTCCTTTTCATTCAATTCGAAGAGTGATTTCCTCTTTCCAGCTCTTCTTTGATAGTGTCGTCTGGTATTTTCAGATGTCCCGCCATTTTCCCCTCAACCTTTCATATTTCAAGATTATCTCCCTATTTCATTCAATTCTTAGAGTGATTTCCCGCCCAATTTCTGTAGTGTTGTCTGCTATTGGCTTTTTATTATTATTTCCTAATAAATTTCATAATTTTGTCCCTTTTTCATCCAATTCGCATAGTAATTTCCCTTTTGCCGCCATATTTCTTTACTGTCGTCTGTTATTTTAGATTTCCCGCCAAATTATCTCCCTTTTTCTGTTTGCCATGGTAATATTCCTTCCCTTTCCCCCTCCTGTTTACCTTTGTATCTATTTCATATATGTTAGAGATGTTCCCTGTGTATTTCATCCATTTTGAGGTGTTCCCGCCATTTGTCGCCATTTGAACCGGAAGTGTAAACTTGATAGAATACATCCCCTTAATTGACCAATCAGGAATTTTGTACAGGCTCAATCCACCTGCGTAGAAAATCTGGAAACGCAGACATGAGCGAAGATACCCGGTGTCTTCTATCACGTCCGCGACCGAAGTGTGCAAGACGTGTGCAAAGCAGTTAACTGAGAAGAAACTGTTACGTCATATGAATAGCCACATAGGGCACCAAGATGTGTATACCTGTGACGAGCGACACTTTGTCAGGAAGGCTGCTCGAGATAGGTATCAGAAGACCCACCAGCAAGAAGTGCCGAAGTCGGAGCAGACCTACAGTTGCAGTGTCTGTGACAAGGTGTTCACCAGAGCTGATAACAGAAGAAGACATGAGGCGGACCACAGATACAGTCTGAGATGTGAGGTATGTGGCCAATACTTCAATGACCAGTCCAACCTGGCACGTCACCGTGTTCTGCATGAGAGACCAGACGCCAAATAGAGACCACCGATGAAGAGACCAGGTGTACCAGTGCTTCGACCTGTGGTGAAGCAGACAAGAACAGAGTCACTTACCTCCATTGAGAGTTCTACTGAACCAGTGGTGTTGCCTGAAGATCAAGAGACGAGGACCGAGTATCTGAGGCACTGCATGTCCATCCGGACCAAAGAGGCGACCAGTTACTGTGTCCGGGACCGATACATTTTCAATCTGTACCAGTTGTCAGATTCAACCTTTGAAGAGATGGTGCGGTACTGGTGCCGCATCTATGAAGTGGTTTTATTCTGATGCTTGAAGAGACTGGAGAGCTGCGCTACTACCATCCTAGCCAGAACAACAACGGGATTTTTGAGTCGCCACATCTCATTAGAAGAGCTGAAGATTTGGAGAAGTTCACCGAGGAGCTTAGCAGACACGATGTCCTAGAGTGTGTGCGGCAACAGACACCAGAAACCATAAGGGTAGTCCATCTGCTGATGAATGTGACATTTTATGTCATCAAGTTGATCCAGTATCCTACTGTTGCCAGAGTGGTTTTGCCGGACTTCTTCTTGAGGAACCAGGGTTTGGTATTTATGAATGCAGGGTCCAACGAACCCTACGAGGATGATCTGTGTTTTTTCAGATGTTTGGCCGTGCACAGAGGGACTCCAGTCGTCAACAAGGAGAAATCCAGCCAAGACGTTCTACAGAGAGTACATCCAGAACAGACAGATGGCTGCTGCAGGGTTCCAGTGTGTGTGTTTTGACGATTTGGTAGTGTTGGAAGCAGTTGTGATGGGTCAACGTGTTTGTCTGCGACCTCCAGCAGGCAAAAGATGGAGATGTTGCAGCTCGACTGGTACGACGGTCACCCTACAGCTACCAGAGTACGATGAACCTAAACCTGTTCCAGCAGCATTTCAGCTACATTACAGATATGAAGAAGTACAGCAACAGCTACCTGTATGCCAAGTGTGACCATTTATGGACCCATATTGGACATCTATATTGTCATGAGAAGATGGCACTGTTGATGTGATTTACAAGTTTCCTGGAGGTGTGTACCATACCCAGCATACGATCTTCGAGCAGTTGGAGTAGCAGTAGAGGACCGGTATTATCTTTACAGAGACACCTATGATATTACAGATAGAAGACCTTCAGAGAAAGAGGAATGGACCAACAAACATGTATTGCTGAGTTTGTCGGTGTGTTCCATCAGTACCAGTGTGTTTTGTGTCCAAGGGTGATTCAAGGAAGACGGTCGAGTCTTGTTTGAGCTACTTGACAGATATCAGTAATAGTGCCTACAGAAGACTGATGAAGAAGAACAAAGATGTGTTCCAGGAGATCCAGGAAAGACTTGAAAGCGACTTGGATGGGTTGAGTGATGAAGAAAGAGAACGCCAGGAGAAGAAGCACTACCTGTACAAGATACAGCAGAAGCTGGAGCGCCACCTGAAAGAGCTGCCAGTGGTTGCATTTAACTCCGGCAAATAACTAAATACCGAAGTTACTGTGAATTTATTTTCTGCAAATATGATGTTAATGTCATGAAGATATACTTTTTTGGAGAACTGGTGAAGAGTCAGAAGATCAACTACGGTGGGAAGAAAAATAACCTGCATTAACAATGAAGGGATATGGAGTAAATGCAAATGAGACAAAATCTCTACAAATACATGGTAAAACACAGCAATCGAACAACGCTTTTATTGTTGTTCTTCTTTATTGTTGGAGTCCTCTTGTCGTACGCTGCATGTTCTGGGGTGCCCTGTCTAGGAAACTAGGTGGTCTTCTCTATTTCATACCATGTCTCATCTCTGGTTTGATCTCCTCTTCCAAAGTCTCTGCAGATAGAGCCATGTATGCACTATCGGTGTCCATGGAACAATACTTGAAGTCTCTTCTGTCCACAAATACATCCATGAAATCGTAATAAAACTCCAACATCCTCAGCTTCACATAATATAACACAAAGAATCCTATCTGCAGGGAAGGGTCCAGATGAATAGTCTTCTTGCTGATCTCCAACTCGAACGTTGTCTCGTCCACCTGATTGCATCTTTGGATCGATGGATCCACCAGATGTCCACTCACTTACGTTTCCTGGCAAAACAGCACATCAGTATGGCTCTCCTTGTTGGTCACCGTCTTTCCATAAGATGAGTTGCCTTCCAATTTAGTCGTCTAGACTACAATAATCTTGTTTGGATCCGCATCTCCGGCTCTTCTGGCATCACTCACTTGATCACCAAACTTCTGGAAATATTTAGCTTGGAATAAACTCCACCACTTGATGAATCTTCGCCACCTTCAATCCATGTATTCTTGAAGATGGGAGCCATCTCTGCAAACTTCTTCTTCAGGTCGTAGGATACTTCTAAGTCGCCTTCCACAGCACCAAAGATCCAGTCATCCAACCCCGCTTCATAAACAGACTGCTCTGACATCTTTAACTGCCCATCACATGATGTCTGCTGTTCACAAAATCTGCCACAGCCGGATCTTCCTTCTTCATCTCCTCTCATTCACATTCCAAGATCTATGTAACACCGTAACCATTCTCAACCAGGTACTGTATCTTCTGCTGGGTTCGCTGGTACCGTTGCTTTCTTATCTGCCCTTCTTCATCTGTCTTCCCCTGGTTCAACTCACAATCATGTCCATGCCAGTAACAACCCTGGAACTCGTACACCATATTATCCTTAAAATAACCATCCACAGGCAATCTTCTCATCCCAATCAACTTTGTCGTTGCCCTAGTGTCTGATATGGTATCCAGTCTAATGAGCTTCCGATTACAACCAGTCGATGGCCACCCTCTCGTATCATCTAGGAGTCTCTATCCGGAACCCAGTCTCGCTCTTCTGACGAACAAAGTGTCCAGTTGGCACCTCCCTCATAATACACGACAGGTACAGGGCGTTTGCATCATATCGGATGATCTTCTTCCAGGTCTTGGGCTCCTATTACTCTGTCGGTCTAATGGTGGTGACATCTTTCTTGTGGTATCTGTGGAACACGATGCTAGGTCCTCCCACGATGATGCTCTTAAACAGATGGTACACATCATTATTCTTTTGATTTGGCAAGGTGAAGTAGCCATCCAAATCCTGGAACATATACTTTAACGTCAATCCTGGTACGCTGATTGCATCTTTGAAGATATCCACGTTCTGGGTTTGGTAGTACTGGTACATCCGCTCGATGGCTTCCAAACATAGGCTCTGTTTCTTTATTGTTGTACCAAAACAGGAACTCCCTCATGCTGGTCATCTGCTGGCCTTCCCACACTCTCTGGCACAGCTTGAACTCTTCTTCTGTAATGCTACTGTTCTTCAAACTTCTGAAGAAGGCATCATGGGCTGGCAGCTGGTTCACCTCCAGTTTCTAAAAGGACGTCATCCACTCATTAGGGAAAAATCCCTTCTCCGTACAACCATAAGCTTTCATGAACTGACTGTAGCTAAATCGAGGAGCCAGGTACAAATGTAGTTGGTGATCTAGAAACTTCAGTATTTCAGTCTTCACACACATAAAGTTGTTACTTCTCTTCACCACGTAGTTGATCTTCTGACTCTTCACCAGTTCTGCAAAAAATAAAGTCTATCTTCATGACATTAACATCATATTTGCCCGAGTTAAATGCAACCACTGGCAGCTCTTTCAGGTTGCGCTCCAACTTCTGTTGTATCTTGTACAGGTAATGCTTCTCTTGGCGTTCTCTTTCTTCATCACTCAACCCAAAGTCGTTGTCTTTTCCGGATCTCCTGGAACACATTTTCTGTAGGCATAGTCGCTGATCTCTGTCAGGTAGCTTAAACAGGACTCTTCCGTCTTCCTTGAATCACCCTCGGACACAAAGCACACTGGTACCGTGTGCCCGGGCACGTTGGAACACCAACACTCAGCAGGACATGTTTGGTCCATTCCACTTTCTCTGAGGGTCTTCAATCCGTAGGCTGCAGCATCACCTCCATGTCATAGGTGGTTCTGTAAGGATAATACCGGTCCTCCGCTGCTACGTAGATTAATAGGATCTTGCATAAGATAAGATTAAAGATCGGGATCTCTTTCACAAGTGTAAGAAATTTCGTCTTTTCTCGAGTGGAGCGTAGCGAAACGAGAGGAAAAGAAGTAGATATCCCGATCTTTAATTCTGATCTTATGCAAGATCCTATTTCTTCCGTTAATAGCGAAAAGAAATGTCTGGAAACCTTTACTGTTTGAACACTATTGTCGCCATTTGAGTGTTCTGTACATTGTGGCGTCAGGTATTTTATGACGTTTAATCATGGTAACGATTGTTGTATCACAAAAATCAGCACGTTTGGTTGGCCATATACCGATGTGAGATGAGGTCGCGTGCATCGATCTCACATGGGTCATCTCCCACTGTAAACAGCCATTTACGGAAGAAGAACTCATCTTCCAACTGCTTAAAGATCGTAGGCACCTCCGGGAAACTTATAAATCATATCACCAGTAAAGGTCTTCTCATGGCGATGTAGATGTCCAATTTGGGCCCATAAATGGTCACACTTGGAACACAGGTAGCTGTGACTGTACTTCTCCATATTTTTAATGTAGCTGAAATGCTGCAGGTAGAGGTTCAGGTTCATCGTACTCTGGGTAGCTTTAAGGTGACCGTCGTACCAATCTAGCTGCAATATCTCCATTTTCTGTCTGCAGGAATTCGTAGACAAACACGTTGACTTGGAACAACTACTCCAACACTACCAAATCGTCAAAACAACCCCCTGGAACTGTGCAGCAGCCATCTAGCTGTTCTAGAGGTACTCTCTGTATAACTTCTTGGCTGGAGTCTCTTCGTTGACGACTGGAGCCCTTCTGTGCACGGCAAAACATCTGAAAAAACACTGATCATCGTCGTAGGGTTCGTTGGACCCTTTAGTTATACATACCAATCCCGGGTTATTCAAGAAGTCTTGTAAAACCACTCTGGCACCAATTGGATGCTGTATCAGCTTGTTGACATAAAATGTCACATTCGTCAGCAGGTGGACTACTCTTACGGATTATGGTGTCTGTTGCCGCACATTCTCTATGACATCGTGTCTGCTCTTCTATTCGATGAACTTCTCCAAATCTTTAGCTGTTCTAATGAGATGTGGCGTCTCAAAAAACCTGGTGTTGTTCTGGCTAGGCTGGTAGTAGCACAGCTCTCTAGTCTCTGCGTGCTTCAGAATAAAACCAAAAGACAGGTTTATATTCACAGCTGTGATCTGCTGGCTTGCAAGGTACTGCACCATCTCTTCAAACGGTGAATCTGACAACTGGTTCAAAATGAAGTTGTACCTGTCCAGGACACGGTTACCGGTCGCCTTTTCTGTCCGGATGGACCTCCAGTGTCTCAGATACAGGGCCCTCGTCTCTGGATCTTCAGGCAACACCACTTGTTTAGCAGGACTCTCGATGGGTAGAGGTGACCCTGTTCTTGTCTGCTTCACTACAGGTCCAAGCACTGGTACACCCTGTCTTTTCATCGGTGGCCTTGGCATCTGGTCTCTCATGCAGGGCACGCTGACGTGCCAGGCTTGACGGGTCATTGAAGTATTGGCCATATACTTCACATCTCAGGCTGTAGCTGGGGGCCGCCTCTTCTGTTATCAGCTCTGCTGAACATCTTGTCACAAACACTACAGCTGTAGGTCTGCTCCGACTGCTACCCTTCTTGCTGGTGGTGTTTTCTGATTCCTCTCTCGGACATCCTTCCTTGCAAAGTCTTTCCCACACTCGTTACAGGTATACGCATCTTGGTCCACTAGGTGGTTCTTCTTATGACGCAACAGGTTCTTTCTTCTTAGTAAACTGCTTGCAGAACATGGTGAATTTTCCTTCCAATGGGCAGAACGATACTGTGCTATAGTACACTGTATATATACTTCGGACGCAGACGTGATAGAAGACACCGGATGTCTTCGCTCAGGTCTGCACTTCCAGTTTTTCTGCGAAGGTGGATTGAGCATGTATAAAATTCCTGATTGGTCAATTCAGGAGAGTCTTCTTTCATGTGCGCACTTCCGATCTAAGATGGCAGACAAATGGCGGGAACATCTCAAAATGGGTGGAATACATAGGAAACATCTGAAACATATATAAAATAGATAAGGTAAAAAAGAGGGGCAATTGGCAGGGGTATTACCATGGCAGCAGAAAAAGGGAGATAATTTTGCATCATATATAAAAAATAGCAAACGACACTAAAGAAATTGGAAGGGAAACGAGAAATCACTCTGAGAATTGGATGAAAAAGGTAGATAATTATGAAATATATTAGACAACAATAATAAAAAGACAATAGCAGGCGACAATAAAGTAATTGGGCAGGATGAGTGAAATCACTTTAAGAATTGAATCAAAAAGGGAGATAATCATGAAATATAAAAGGTTGAGGGGAAAATGGATGGACATCTAAAAATAGCAGACGACACTTTCAAAGAAGAGCGGGAAAGGGAAATCACTCTTCGAATTGGATGAAAAGGAAAGATAATTATGTAATATAATAGGAATAACGATAACTCTAAAAATTGGACGAAAAAAGAGACATTATTATGAAATATAATAGGAAATAATAAAAAAAGGCAACAGCAGAGGTCACTATAGAAATTGGGCAGGGAGGAGGTAATAACTCTAAGAATTGGATGAAATTGGAAGACATTTATGAAATAAGGTAGTAAATAATAAGATAAGATATAAAAAGGCTTAGAAAAGAGGACATTAGCCTATAAGGTAAAGAAAGAAAATACAAAGAACAACATTGGAAAGGGGTATAATACAATTAAAATATATGGAAAGCGAGAAAATGAAAGAAAATATCAGAAAATTCCCGACTTCAGGTCTCAAACAGGGAAAATATCCCTCTTCCGGTCGCGCAAGTGCACTGTGCTTAGTTTATACGAGACACTGCGGTTTCAGGTCACGTGACGTCCGTTGACGTCACTTTCGGACTACGTCACTTCCGACTCCATCTGGCTCTAACTCGACAAATAATGATTTGCTCGTCCCCATGTGCTACTGATAAACAAGACAGAGCAAAAAACTAAAGCACTGGCAATACTCACAATATAGAGATAACGTGCGAAAATCGAATAGGCAATGAAAATGTAACAGGGTTCAAGCGGAGCCTGGAGACGTATTCGTGTATGCTAATGCAGTGCTTTCACATCTACGAACTCATTTCTAACACTAAATAACAAAAAAACAACAAAAAACAAGTCACTAGAGGGGGATAACGAGCGAAAATTGAATAGGTAACGAATAGGTAACAGGGTTCCGGCGGAGCATGGAGACGAATGCATGTGTGCTAATGCAGTGCTTTCACACCTACAAACTCATTTCTTTCACTAATAAACAAATAAAAAAACCAACAAAGAACAAGTCACTAGAGGGAGATAACGTGCAAGAATCGAATAGGTAGCGAATATGTAACAGGGTTCCAGCGGAGCATGGAGACAAATGTATGTATGCTAATGAGGTACTTTCACATCTACGCACTCATTTCTTACACTAAATAACAAAAAAAACAACAAATTACAAGTCACTAGAGGATGATGACATGCGAACATCTAATAGGCAACGAATGGGAAAAAGGGTTCCAGTGGAGCATTGAAACGAATGCGTGTGTGCTAATGCAGTGCTTTCACATCTACAAAATCATTTCTTACACTAAATAACAATAAACAACAAATAACATGTCACTAGAGGGAGATAGCGTGCGAAAATCGAATATGCATTGAATAGGTAACAGAGTTCAAGCGGAGCATGGAGACGACTGCATGTATGCTAATGCAGTGCTTTCACATCTACAAACTCATTTCTTACACTAAATTGCAAAAACAACAAATAACAAGTCACTAGAGGGAGCTAACGTGTGAACAGCGAATAGCCAACGAATAGGTAACAGGGTTCCAGCGGAGCATGAAGACGAATGCATGTGTGCTAATGCAGTGATTTCACATCTACGAACTCATTTCTTCCACTTAATAACAAAAAACAAATAACAAGTCACTTAAGGGAGATAGGTGCGAAAAATCGAATAGGCAGCGAATGTGTAACAGGGTTCAGGCGGAGCAAGGAGACGAATGCGTGTGTGCTAATGCAGTGCTTTCACATCTACGAACTCATTTCTTACTATAAATAACAAAAAACAAATAACAAGTCACTAGAGGGAGATAACGTGCAAAAATCGAATAGGCAGCGAATATGTAACAGGGTTCCGGCGGAGCATGGAGACGAATGCGTGTGTGCTTATGCAGTGCTTTCACATCTACGAACTCATTTCTTACTATAAATAACAAAAAACAAACAACAAGTCACTAGAGGGAGATACGTGGGAACATCGAATAGGCAACGAATATGTAATAGGGTTCCAGCGGAGCATGGAAGCGAATGCAGTGATTTCACATCTACGAACTTATTTCTTCCACTAAATAACAAAAAACAACCAATAGCAAGTCACTAGAGGGAGATAATGTGCAAAATTCAAATAGGTAACGAATAGGTAACAGGGTTCCAGCGGAGCATGGAGACGAATGCATTTGCGCTAATGCAGTGCTTTCACATTTACGAACCCATTTCTTCCACTAAATAACAAAAAAAAAAACCAATAGCAAGTCACTAAAGGGAGATAGCGTGCGAAAATCGAATAGGCAAGGAATAGGTAACAGGGTTCGAGAGGAGCATGGAGACGAATGCATGTGTGCTAATTCAGTGCTTTCTCATCTACGACATCTTTCCTTAAATTAAACAACAAATAACAAGTCTTTAGAGGGAGATAACGTGCGAAAATCGAATAGGCATAGAATAGGTAACAGGTTTCCAGTGGAGCATGGATACGAATGTGTTTGTGTGCTAATGCAGTGCTTTGATATCTACGAACTCAGTTCTGACACTACAAACCACCAGTAAAGGGGTCTTTTATTTACACACACCAGATTGCAACAGCGTCTCCTGTACAAATAAATGAAGAAAACAAGTTTTTGATAATATATTTATCGATCACGTGCTGCTGTGACGTCAACAAAATAGTGCATGTGCTGCTGTTTGTATTGAAAATCTTGTGTATGTTGACAAATAAAATGTATCATTTTAGATAATGAAATCATTCCAAAATGTCATTTAATGAAAAAAATATCAAATTCGGAAATATCCATTCGTTTCCTTTTCCATATGAATATTTATCTTCCAACCTAATAGCTTTCTGGGGAAGAAATTTTTGCCGTGATCCACAACCGTGTTCTCAACGTATTGTGATGCAATACATCTTCCACTCTGGCAATATCATATGCTCAGTGATTAAACAAAAAAATCCAAGTTTTTGCTTTCTTGTTAAATGCTGTTATAATCTTAAGTACATGAAGTTGTTTTGTGATTATGACGAAACCTTCTATAGGGTAATGGTTCCAACCAAATATCGCATGTACATCTTTATTGCAATACTTCAAATCCATGAACATGGCTGTTTCCAAATGCATTGATATGATTTAAATAGGCTTACTAGCTTCTACTTCTACGGTATTTTTGAAATACCAATATATACATACAGTGTATAATATAGTGATCTTTCTACAAGCGGATGGTTTTTTAGAAATTTGTTTTATTTATACATAGCTTTACTTTTTTAAACGACTGTTTTATTTCCCAAACTATCATAATTTCAACAGTTCACGTCATGATCTACCTTAAAATTGCTAAAGTTGGTGTTTAACACTAACCAATCAATCAATCAATCAACTTACTAATCAATCAATCAATCAATCAATTAATCAATAGAACCAATCAATCAACTAACCAAGTTAAAATGATAAGTAAATGACGAATATGAAATAGGGAATAAGTAAATGGCCAATAGGGAACAGGGAATAAGTAAATGACGAATAGGGAATAGGGAATAAGTAAATGGCGAATAGGGAATAGGGAATAGGAAATAAGTGAATGACGAAAAGGAAATAGGGAATAAGTAAATAGCGAATAGGTAATAGGGAATAGGGAATAAGTAACTAACTTGACGACCGTGAAAAAATGTCTTCTTAAAACAACTAAAACAACACCTATTACTTTATCTAGACACTGCGAGTTATCTTTTCTTACCTTATGTTCGTTTGTCTTGGCACTTGCATTCTAGTGAAAAATAGAATATTGTTAGAATTGCATATCACAGTATCAGATCTCTGTTATATTATCACAAATTTTCGATTAAATGTTCAAAGGATTTTGTGATATTGGGTTATAAATATAAAGTTTTTCAAAACTGATTAAAAAGTAAAACAGATGGAAAGATGCAAATAATGTGTACAGTATGCTTGACTTTCCTATTGCCAATATATTTGTCACATTTTAAGGTGGCACATCCCAATAGCAAGTTGATACACAAACGGACACAAAATTGTGCCCCTACTCGCAGACCTTTTTTATACTAGTATGAGGCTAATTTTTTTCCAGGAATTCGTAAAGTGTTTTTAATTATTTAGTACTGGGATGACCATTTCTTTTCTTTGTTTTCAACCTTTTAAGCAATTGCCATTGGGTTGCTACCAGATACTTTTCTTTCCTGCACTATTTACAATTATAATACTTTTTTTGATTTTTTTTTATGTTACCCCCGAGTGTATTGCTTTGTATTAGTTTGCTTTACCCCTTAGTTCATGGCTTTTATTAGTTAGCTTTTGCACTGGTTGGCAAAAGTTAAAGAAAAAACATGTAAATAAGAACATAAAACGCTGTCAACACTGTATTTAAAGAGGGGAAGAATACTCAATTCTTTTAAAAAATGCATAAATATATACATTATAAAAACGATATAATTATGTCCAAATTAAACATACTTTATGTTCCGTATACATTATTATGAATGCCAGCATAAATAGCTATTTCAATTTACTCCAGGAGTCATTTTCCTTGGAATTGAAAACCTTCTAATCGTTTTAACTCATAAACTGTGAAAGATTAAATGTTCCTTAGGTCATGACAAAACTTCGTTATGTTTTGATCGATACCGTGTGGTATATTTTATGAAATTTTGAGTTCTGTATTTTTTTAAAGGAAAACAGTAGGTCGTAGAGACTTAAAACTTTGTTCTTAAAAGGTCCGAACAGATTCCATGAATCTTTCCCTTTTAAAATTAGAGTTTCCGTCAATGCTACATACTCCAAAACGATAAGTCGTGCATACCTGTGACCTGCGCCATTGATCATGACAAGACATTTTTTTCATGTCAAGGTCAAAGGTGATCTTGGAAATCTCGGAATCTGTAGTAGGAGGCTCATCAAATGTAATCCGAAAGATATTCATAATCATGGAACTTTGTTCATTTTGCCCGAAAAGATCCGACGACTCTTTGTATGCATTATTGCACTTTGAGGTATTTTATGTTTCCCGTAATACTAAATTCTCCCCCTACTACAGGGACCTGGAACATTGAAAATAAACTAAGGTGACATATGTTCTATCTAAATATGTCAAGGTCAAAGATGACCTTGACTTTTCACATTGGAAGTTTTTTGGCTATTAAACTCGGAAACGGTGAAAGACATGCAGCTGATAAAATGTATTTCAGAAAATGCAAGTCTCATTAAAGACTAGTACATTGTGTACATTGTAAAACATTTAATACAGGAGTTTGTCTTTTAT
>MJUU01010557.1:66140-88111 GCA_002080025.1 Modiolus philippinarum | reverse complement strand
GAAAAAAAAAAACAAAAACAAAAAAACAAACAAACAAAAAACAAAAGCAAAAAAAAAAAAAAAATAAACAAAAACAAACAATCAAACAAAACAAAAAAAAATTATTTTTGCTGTGAATTAAGTGTGAAAGGAACTTATCTTTAATAGGTTTATTCTGTGAACATGGAACATTATTTGATACTTAGTTCGTTATTACCAATGGGTCGACACATTTGCTGGAAGACTGTTAGTCTCCAAGGGTATTCATCAACCCAGTAATCAATAGTTTAGTGATGGCAAGGAAACCGATTTTATTTTTAAATTGTTGGCAATATCTAATGTTTTGAAAACTTTATCTAAAACTGAGCAGTATATCTCTCGTGCAAGACCAAGTCCTTAACTGATTTCGGCATTACACTCAATTCCTTTTTGTAAAATTGGTCTTTCAAGTATTTTGATTTGCCTCGTTGTGAACAGACATGAATTGACGAAGTGGCAAATTACGGGATAAAGTAAGGAAAACCTATTTGGCGACCTGTTTAGTGATATCGTTTAAGTAACTACTTATTCCTGTTTATATCAAATTATCTATAGCGGGTCAATAGTGTTTATCATCATTAATTGTTTTATTCTTTCCATAAATAGCAAAGCGTAAATTTTAGGAAACTCATACGATAATAGCCGAATTTCTTTGGGTCATGTCACTTAAGACATAAATTTTTCCCCGTTTTAATGTAAACAAATATCCCTGTAAGTTTGTATCACGTAACTTTATCCTAACAAACAAAGTAAAAGCAAGTTCATAATTATGTTTCAGCATACCATTTTATAATAAGTCTGTCTTTATTTTTACCTTTCACACGTCAGTAATAAATAAAAGAAAAAAAAATAAATAAAATGAACTAATATCCTATTTCCTTGTTAAGATTAATCTCAGTATCTCGATTTGTTTCTTTTTAAATAGGCAGACACTATTTTCATATACTATTGTGTGATTTTTGGGTTGGCGTCATGGTTGAACACCCAGGGATATATCGAATAAAGGTTGTTCAAGTGCACCATACTATGTGAATCAGTTTCATTGGGAAACTCATATTCATCAAATTGCTCACATTATTCGTTTTCATCCCGAATGATGTGCAATTTTAAAAGGGAAACGGAAACTTGTCCATTTGATCAATTCTACAATTGATCATGATAATCAAATAGGCTATGACCACAGTAGGTCTTAATTTTCATATAAAAACTTATTATTTCATAGATTATGTCTATCTAGGTAAAAAGAAACAAATTAACCATTTTAATGTTCCAGTTTGCGTACAGATAAAACCATGTGTTTCATTCTTTTCTGAATCTTAACTTATTTGGAAATAAGCCGGGATAAAAATCAAAAACTTATTGGGCGTCAAAAAGACAATAAAAGCAAAACAATTTAGTTTTGATTAAAATACAGGGTCAAATAGGGTGTTGTTATCCGGTTGTCCATGTCCCCTATCAATGTGACTAAAAAATGCCTGACACTAATTACAAATAGAGAAAAGCAATGTAAAAATGACAAGGTTGTATGTTGTAAGAAATCACATTTCAGTAGCAATTTCTTCGGTGCTGGCCCGAAACCGCCTTTTTTTGGAAATTTACAAGATCTAAATTTTGCAAATTTCTCTTCAAAACTACCCCCTCTCGCATAGCTCTGTCCTTAGCTGATTTTGACTAAGCTATTTAGATCCTTTTTGGTAATTTGTTCTTTATCACTTTTTACACATACAGTATTTCTGTATATGGATTTCCAAATGTGTTGATTTGCTCTGAGCTGAGGAGACATAAGTTGTTGAAATGCGCATATGCATAAACTAAATTAACAGTATGTTCAGTACTTTGTTATTTATTACCACTGGGCAAATGTCTCTGCTTGTTAACTGTTATTCCCCGATGGTATTTATTAACCAAGTGGTCAGCAATTCGGTGCTGGCCAAAAACAGATTTTATTTGGAATTTTGCAATATCTAAATTTTGAAAAATTATGTTCAAAACTAAGAAGTATCTCCCTCTGGCACAAGTCTGCCCTTAGCTGTGTTTGGTTAATCTATTTAGAACTTATTAGCAATTTGTTCTCTATCAGATTTTATACATATTTTGGTATATGGATTTCTAAATGTTTAGATTCGATCTGCACTGTAGAGACATAAGTTTCGAAATGCACATATGCAGAAACTAAATTAAAAGCAACTTCGGTATTTTGGTATTTTATGAAATCCAAGGACATACAAAAAGTAAATAACACTTTATTTAGAAGTGAATATAAAACTTAGCACTTGATGCTTAAAAAGTCTCCTCTGAAAAGACTGAGGCAATTGGAACTTAACTTGGTTACAAAAGTCCTTGGGTGGTCCTCTTCAAAGTTTGTGTCCGGCTTGTCCGCACCTATTTCAAGATGGCCTCTAACGGGGAACATAGTTTAACAAAGTGACCCTATGGAAAATGAATTCAAAAATTTTCTCTCCTGAAACAACTTTGCCAATTGGGACCAAAGTTTGCCACAATATGGCCACAATAGTCCTTGGGTGGTTCCCTTCAGAGCTTTTATCCGCTTTGTTTGCACCTCATCAAAGATGGCTGTTAGCGGGTACATAGTTCAACATAGGAACCCCATGAGAAATGCATTCAAAGATCTTTTCCTCTGAAACAACTTTGCCAATTGGTACCAAACTTGGTCTAAATAGTCCTCGGGTTGTCCCCTTTAAAGTTTATGTCCATCTTGTCCACACCTCATCCAAGATGACCGCACTGGGAACTGAGTTTAACAAAAGGAAAAGAAATCAAAGATCTTCTTCTATGAAACTACTAAGCCAATTGGGACACAATTTTGTCACAATAGTCCTTGGGTCGTTCCCTTTAATGTTTGTGTCTGGCTTGCCGAAACCTCATCCAAGATGACCGCCAGCGGGCAACATAGTTTTACTTATGGACACATTGAAAATGAATTCAAATATCTTCTCTGAAGACGAGTACCTTTACGATGAAATACATAAAACATAAAAACAATAAACAAGGCTACTGTGCAGTTAATGACAGCTTCTAAGGAATTTCCGTAATTTCCGTTGAATATGATATCATGCCTACTAACATATGAAACTTCAAATGAAATACTTATAAATAGATATGATATAAAACCATCATCAATTATGAAAAAATAACATGAAATTATGCAATGCCAAATACTGAAAATAGGAAAAATTGTTTTAATTTAGTTACAGTGTAAAGCGTTAGGTAGCCGATTAATACTTTTGCCAATAAAAACCAGAAGTAAAGATTTAACAACAATACTGTATTTTTATCCTTTATGAATAAGTTTGTTCAACGGATCAATAAGTTTGGAAGGACAATGTTTGTATTTATGAGCTTTGTAAATGATATTTTACATTGAAGTTTGAATGTGAAACGCTCTGTTGCATAAGAGCCCTGCACGCAGAACCACATTACTTAAATATGTCAATGTGTTTATAGTATAATTTAGATAATATTTTCCTTAATATGTCAATAAACAAATAAAGGGATCGATATGGAGTAAATGTACATGGGAAAAATCCCTATAAAAACAGGGTTTTTATGTATTTGTCTATAATGTATCTATAAAATTTAGAAAATACTTTTATCTAAACTCTTGATGCAAAATATTTTCAGTTAAACAATGATTTTGGTCGTTGAGGTCGGAAACATCCCTACATACTCGTGCATATCGAACAAGTTGTGAAATGTAGACCCGGTAAGAAGTGGGTTAAGGAACATCGCTGTCGAGATAGGGAAAATTAACAACAGGGAAAGAGAAATCATCCCTTTAGTGTTTAACTTTCCTTGATTAATTGATATCTCAAGATAAAAAAAGCAGTATGATCGCTGTTGCTATTGGATTTGATTAAAGTGAGTTCGGCAGGATAACTTTCGTCCGAAAAGTTAGAATTTAGAATTTAGAATTACCTTAAGCCAAAATTTTGTCCAAATATTAATATATATTTTCAAAAAGATTCCCTTCATGCTGTTTAGAATGATCTTTATGAATTTTAGCCATGAATTGTGACTCGTTGGGATAAAGAAATGAATCTGCTATGAGAAGTGCACAGTTGGTTCCAATAGAAGTACATGTTTTTTACCGATAGACTGTATTAACGAAATGAACAAAAATATTATCAAGGTGAAAATTCAGTGCTTTCATCATATCCTGACAAGTCCAGTTGGTTTATTTGTCGTGTTTGTCGTCCATGAAAAACGATTTAAAGGTATTGCAACCAATGTAAGTGCATCCGGATTTTTGATGGACCATTTTATCAAAAAAAAAATATAGAAAAATTCTGTTTGATAAGGTTATGTGGTAATGTAGTATAGAGGTTAGAAAAATCATAGCTATAGACGTAGATGTATGCTTCATTAACAGATCGAAATCTTTCAAAACACTTCTACCGAATTTATAACACTCCAAAAGTAGTTAATTCCAATGCATGCAAAACACTTGTTGCTGAGATTTTTTAAGGTAGTAAGCCTACTTGTCAATAAAACAGTAGTTGAAAATTTACTTCCTGCTGGAATAAAACGAAATTAAAAAGGATTTTTTAATATCCAATACATAGTAAGAATACTTTTATAGTTAGAAGTTGCTTTAAGTTCAGCTGTAGTTACCATATAATCCTGAATTATCTGTGTTTCTGTTGACGTATTGATGATGATTTATGTATTTATTTTTATTCTATGTAATGCATTCACTAATTTTGCCATTCACCAGAAATTTTTATGAAAATACATTATGTGCAATTTAAAGAAATATTCATTTTAAGGGATGTTTTTCCACATTTGTTCACATTTATTTAAATGATGGAATGAAATTTTAGCATTTATAATTGATTTACAAATTTGCTGTTGTGCATGAATTTGTATGCATGCACTTCTTGACAATCGAAAAACAAAACGAAGCGAAGAATCTTTTATTCATAAAATAAAAAAAAAATAAATAAATATGGCCAAAACTAAATAAATAAAAGTAAACAAAAGGCCACACCCTATAAACATTCTCAATCACGTTCTAACCTTAAACGCCTTAAAATAACCACCTAAATTATTAGGAAATGTAAGAGAATGGATAACAGGAAACATCTGCAATGCCTGAAAATTATAATAACATGCAATAATCTGCCAAGGAACTACACAAGAAGAACACGTATAAGATAAAATCAAAACGTAGAAAACGATAGAAACTCGGGACATCCGGACTTGGTACAAGTACTAGCAAAAGCCAGCGATAGGATTTAACCGATTTATGGGTACCCAATCCTCCCCTTTATCTGTCCCGTTTCCCTATAGTATAAAAAACATACAAATAAGAACATGTTTACGGTTAAAAATTTGCTAAAATGAGAACAAAAAGGCGTTAAAGATTGTGTTTAGACCCTAAACACTTTTTTATAAGTATATCGGCAAACGAATACAAGAAGCAAGAAGCAAGAATGAGGAAAGGGGAAACTCTAAAATCATCAAAAATCACGACAAGTCACAGCAACACGAATTGAGACAGATCACAAAGACAAAACAAAGTAACAAAAATGAACAAGAACACCACAAAACTAAAGCACTAGCAGTGTGAACCCCTATAAAAACTGAGGTATCATCAGGTGCTCCAAAAGGGTTAGCATGATCTGCTCCACGCGTTGTTTCCGTCACATTGCAAGTGAAAAATACGGTTTTATCACAGTCGGCGTTGGTCAGTCCGGTAACAAACTCTGGATCTACTCAATTATATCTGTTCTCATTTGTGAAACAGAAACATTGTAATGGTCTGTCAAATCGTGGTGACGACCGTAAAACTTCTGTAGTGGTAATTATAACAGTGACTGAACATACCCTTGATGTTTAAGTTTTTGAGACAGTAATTTCGCTTTGTTGACAAAATCGCTGTACAAACTACAGGCACGCCAATAGCGAATGAGTTGTGAAATGTACGCGCCACATGCCGGAGAAGTTGGAATATTACTGCTCAAAAGCGGGATGTTCACTATTGGAAAGTCGAAATCATCACGCTCGTCGTAAAGTTTTGTTTTCAGACGTCCAGAGTTGTCAATGTAGAGGTATAGGTCCAGGTATGATGCTGATGATAGTGTATCAGTGGTCTCTTTAATTTCGAGTTCATTTGGGTATATAAGATGAAGGTTATCCTTAAAAACAACGGCAGTAGAATACCGAAGGAACAAAGGAGTGAAATCCACAAATATCGAAGTCCAAAGACATGACCAAAACGAAAACACAGAAAACAATGGCGCCAGAAACATAACAATGACGTTAGACAGACACAAAGCACAGAAATAGAAATCACAACATTCAAAACAAAGACACTCACAGTGTGAACTCCAGTGAAACTGAGAGTGACATCAGGTGCTCCGGAAGTTGAGGATTGTTCAATGAAAGAACATCATCTATATAACGGAAACTGAAATTAAAGATTATGATTAATATCTAATATTTAAAAAAAAAATTCTGCTCGCTTTTGGTTTTACAAATCCAAAAGGGTTCTATCTGTACTGTATCGTTGACATATCTTGCAAATCAAAAGTGCATTTTCGACTCGGATCATTCTTCAATCATCATGGGACAAGACAAAATTATGAAAAAAATATTAAAAAGCATCTTAAAAGAACACTCTAAATTATACTTCATTTGGACGCAGTGTTTAACTGTGTTGCCAACTTAAAGCCAACCACTGACTAAGGTCAAAAAAATTTTGAAAAAACACGAAGATTAACACTATTTGTGATATACCCTGAAATCTCAAAACATTGAACAAGTACAAAAAATAATAATAACATGTAACGGTACTTTTTGTTGTTTCCATCCTTTTAAGAAATATACGGAAACTGATACATTTATGGAGAATAGAAAATTTCCTCTGTAAATGTTAAATTTTTATCAGATTTATTTTAAACATAAAATCTTCCTTTTTTTTTGTTGTCAGCAAATGTTTCCGTGTTATACTTACTGACAAGACTTGCATCCTCATTACAAATAAAAAGACATACAGGTGCCATATTTTACATCAACAACATATAACCAATAGGTGGTTTTGCCTCAATCGAAAAAAATACATCGCTGAAAGCTAACGCATTATAACTCAAGCCTCGGTTTCATAGGTTTTTCAGTCATGATGTTTTTTTTTCTCTTTCTTCTATATTTTTTTTTTATTTCTCTAAACCTAAGGAATATATCTTTTGTATATAGCTATGTCCTTTGCCAATTACATTTTTCATATAGACCTCTATGGTTACATGTATTTGTTCTCTGTCAGATTTGCAACACTTTGGTTTATAATATTTCGGTATATGGATGTTTTGATTTGATCTGCACTAAAGAAACATACATGTAAAGTTGTCAAATTGGCCATATGCAGAAACTAAATTAACAGTAACTTCGCATGTTTTTTTTTTCTGTTTTTTACTACCACTTGGCCGATGCCTCTCCTGAAGAACTAACACAAAAAGCGATTTGATTTGGAAACAATCAGTATTGTGTTAGAAAATTTTGCTAAGAGCTAAGGAGTATCTCCCTGTTACAAAAATGTAGCTTTTCTCATAGCTTAATATTTGGCTTTCCATTTTGACTTTTTTTGGTAATTTGTTCTATATCAGATTTACAAATGTTTGGTTTTTAGTCTTCCAAATATTTTAATTTGATTTGCTGTGAAAAGACTTAAGGGGGGTAGACCTGGAGTAGGAGTAGATAACTCCGTTTTTCACTTTTTTATTACTTACACGAACAAATAGAATCATTGCAATAGGAATGATCAAAATTTTTAAATTGTAAATTTTTTTCCACACAGCAAATAAATATTCACTTTGTCATGAAAGCAAACACCTAACATCCAGTTATTTATAATGAGTGCATTTTACTCTACATTTTTGCAATGATGTTCAAAGATAATGAAAATATGCAAAAGTCAGATTTCTTCAAAGGGAGGTAATTTAGAGCACAGATTCAGCAATTTTATTGATTTTTACCCACTTTATTCTCAATTCAGAAAAAATGGGACGGTAGAATTTTCTAAAGTTTTTATATATCTTACAAATGCTAGTATTCT
Organism: Modiolus philippinarum; assembly: GCA_002080025.1. Taxonomy (NCBI): domain Eukaryota; kingdom Metazoa; phylum Mollusca; class Bivalvia; order Mytilida; family Modiolidae; genus Modiolus; species Modiolus philippinarum. The sequence goes on along the minus strand of MJUU01010557.1, from coordinate 80,022 downwards.
TTCTATTCTCAGTTTTTGGTGAAAATTAACCGATAGAACTTTTTACAAGAAGTGTTTAATAGTGATCAAAATAGAGTAAAAATTTAAGCTATACTGTTCAGAACACCCATGTTCTTCAGTTCAAACTAGTTACATTTACTATCATTATTGATGCTTACTTTCACACGTGTCTAAGCTACAGAATTTTTCATTTGAAATTATTTTAAATCAAATACAAATTTAATAAGAGCCAATTTTATACACCTCAAACAAGTCCTAAACGGACCAAATAATTTGAGGAAATGGGGTATTTTTGATGACCTCTAGACAAAATCCGGAATGGTAGAAATTGTTGAAAATTGCTGAAAGACTACATGAACATGTGTAGTGTTAATACTAGAAATATAAAACAAATTTAACGAGTGGAAAATTTTAGGCTTTTCCAGGTCTACCCCCTTAAGTTGTCGAAATGGTCATCTGAAGAAACGGAATAATAATAACTTCGGTATTTTGTTCTGTATTGCCACTGGATCAACGCATCTGCTGATGGACCGCTATATTTAATCTGCACTGAAAAAGTTGTCTAAATGGTCATGTGCAGAAACTAAATTTTGCAAGAAAAAAAACAAAAAGGTTCATTCTATGAAAATGATTTGATATCTTGTTTTTTATAACTAATGGGTCGATGCATTTGCTAGTAGACTGTTACAAAGGAAATTAGTACTGAAACCAATTTATTATAAAAGTTTTGACAATATCTAATGTTTTGAAATCTTTATCTAAAACTGTCCCTCTTGTACAAGGCCTAGTCCATAACTGATTGTGGCATTACACTCTATTTCTTTTTGTAGAATTGCTTTCTATCAGCTTTTACACGTATTCAACATTCGGTTTATGGTCTTCCATGTATTTTGATTTGGTGCTGAACAGAGATGAATTGTTGAAATGGCAAAGCACGGGAAAAAATAGCAAAACTTTGATGTTTTGTTATTTACTACAATTTCGCGGCCTGTTCAGCGATATTGTTCAAGTTAACTTCTTAATCCTGTTTGTATCAAATTATCTATAACGGGTCAATAATGTTTAGCATCATTATATGTTTTTATTCTTGCGTGTCACTGTAGATATATAGTCTTCCTCATTTTATTGTAAACAAATATCCATCATGTAACTTGATCCTATAACTAAGTGAAAGCACGTTCATCATATGATTCAACATTCCATTTTACGGAAAGTCTGTCTTTTTTATTTAACCATCATCCATGAAAAATAAATATATCGCAAGAAAATTAAAAACAAATATTCATATTCAACAGATTGCTCATATTATTCGTATTCATCCCGAATGATCTACAATGTTTAAAAGGATATTAAAATTGATATAATCAAATATGCTATGACCACATACGGTCGTAACTTTCATATAAAAACTTATTATTTCATATATTTTGTAGGTAAAAAGAAATAAATTAAGCATTTGTAATGTTCAAGTTTACGCACAGATGAAACCTTTTGTTTCATTCTTTTCTGAATATCAACTTAATCGAAAATGAGCCAGGATATAAATCACCAACTACTTTGGGCATCAAAAAGACAACACAAGAAAAAAAGCTCAGATTTGATTCAAATACAGGGTTCAAAAATATGTTGTTATAAGGCTGTCCATGTTCCAAGAAGTTTTTCGTAAAATATCAATGTGACTAAAAATATATGAAACAACTTTGCCAATTGGGACCACAGCTGACCACAATATGTCAACAATAGCCCTTGGGTGGTTCCCTTCAGAGCTTTTATCCACTTTGTCTGCACCTCATCCAAGATGGCTGTTAGCGGGGTACATAGTTTAACAAAGGGACCCCATGAGACATGCATTCAAAGATCTTCTCTGAAACAACTTTGCCAATTGGTACCAATAGTCCTTTGGTGGTCCCCTTTGAAGTTTCAAAGATCGTCTCTTCTGAAATCACTGAGCCAATTGGGACACAACTTGGTCAAAATAGTCCTTGGATGGTTCCCTTTAATATTATTGTCCGGCTTGGCCGCACCTCATTCAAGATGACCGCCAGCAGGGAACATAGTTTAACATATGGACCCTATTGGAAATGGACTGAAACATCTTCTCTGAAGTCTCTGAAATCCAACTTATCAAGACTAGTACCTATACAATGAAGTACAAAAAATATGAAGACAATAAACACGGCTACTGTCCTGACAAATGCTCGCAGTTACAGAATTTTCGTAATTTCCGTTGACTTTGATATCATGCCTACTAACATATGAAACTTCAAATGAAATACATCTAAATAGATGTCATATAATACCATCATCAATTATGAAAGAAGAACATGATATTGTACTATGCCAAATACTAAAAATTGGAAAAATTCTTTAAATTTAGTTATAGTGTAAATCATTAAGAAGCTGATTAATAATTTTCCCAATAAAAACCAGAAGTAAAGATTTAACAACGATACTTATGAATAAGTTTGTTCAGCGGATCATAAGTCTGGAAGAACAATTTTTGTATATATGGGCTTTGTAAATTATATTTTACATTCAAGTTTGAATGCCAAAACGCTCTGTTGTATAAGAGCCCTACACGCAGAACCAAATTTGTTAAATATGTCAATGTGTCTATAGAATAATGTAGAAAACGGTTTCCTTAATATGTCAAAAAAACAAAGGGATCAATATGGAGTAAATGTACATGGGAAAAACCCCTATAAATACATGGTATTTATCCATTATGTATCTATAATATTTAGAAAATGTTTTTATCTAAACTCTTAATGCAAAAGTTTTTCAGTTGAACAGTGTCGTTGAAATCGCAAACATTACTACATGCTTGAGCATATCGAACAAGTTCTGAAATGTAGACCCCGTAAGAAGGGGCTTATGGAACGTCGCTGGTGAGATGGGGAAAATTAACTGAAGGGAAAGAGAAATCATCCCTTTTATTACAAACTTTAGTGTTTAACTTTCCTTGATTAATTGATGTATCAAAATCAAGAAAAGGAGTATGATCGTTGTTGCTATTGGAATTAATTAAAGTGAATTTCGTCTGTAAATTTAGAAAGCTTAGAATTATCTAAAGCTAAAATATCGTCCAAATATCAATATATATTGTTATAATGATTCCCTAAATGCTGTTTAGAGGGGTCTTTATGAATCTTGGCCATAAATTGTGACAGTTTTATCGTGGCGATAAAGAAATAAATCTGCTATGAGAGGCGCACAATTGGTTCCCATAGGAGTACAGCTACCTATTTTTTACCGAGAGACTGTATCAACGAATCGAGCATAAATATTATCAAGCAGAAAATTCAATGCTTTTATCATATTCTGAAAAGTCCAGTTGATTTATTTGTCGTGTTTGTCGTCCATGTAAAACGATTTAAAGGTATTGCGTAACCTTACTCTCATATCCAAACTTTTACAACAAGGTTACAGATTTTATAAATTATAAAATACTTTAAAGAAGTTTTAGAGAAGATATGAACATTTGATATCCAGATATTACGTGATTCGCAAACAGCTAATTACAAATGGCATTTCTCATCCTCGATTTTATGGAAATGTTGTTAAGAATGTCAAAAACTGATAAATATTCCAGAAAAAAACTGGGACGTAACTTACATTCTTTACGTAATAGTGGATATCGACGAGATATTTTGAACAAATCCGTTAAATTGGCTTTTGATTCCAGTGACCCGAAAACTTTACATATATACTGGCCTCTAACTGATACTGCCGATGTCTACTGAAATACATGAAGACTCTTTACCAAACCCTTCGGGGAGTTTTGAGTTTGATTTTTCTTCCGTAGTGCGACAGTGTTTTACCAGCAGACTAGATTCCTTGAGCTAGCCGGCAGTTTAGCGGCGAGCACTCCTTGACCCTTCTTTCTAAATTACGTTTTGTCATATGCTTTTTCTGTTCAAAGATAGTGGTCATTGAGTTAGTACTCTACCCGTATTGGGTTTTATTCGTATGTTTATGATACTACTAGTAATGTCCCGTTGTTAATCAACTGGAATTTGGAACCCAAACACGAACAACCTGACATCGTAAAAAAATAATCAAATTATGTCTCCCCCCTCTTAAGGGGGAGACATATTGTTTTTGTCTTTTCCGTCTGTCGTCCATCCGTCAGTCCGTTCGTCAGTCAGTCCGTCCGTCAGTCAGTCCGTCCGTCACAAAGTTTCGGGACGCCAATTCTCCTACATCTTTCATTGGATATAACCAAACTTCAAAGAATTGTTGACCATCATGCCTAGTTGTGCATATCGTCTCGCCGGATTGATCAGCTAATTTTTGCTGGAGTTATGCCACTTTTTGACTTAGAATTTTGCGAAATTAAGTTTGTGTACGCCAATTCTCCTACATCTTTGATCCGATTTCAACCAAACTTCACAGGATTATTGACCATCATGCCTAGTGCATATCGTCTAGCCGGATTGATCAGCTAATTTTTGCTGGAGTTATGCCCCTTTTTGACTTAGAATTTTGCGACTTTTAGTTTGTGGACGCCAAATCTCCTACATCTTTGATCCGATTTCAACCAAACTTCACAGGATTGTTGACCATCATGCGTAGTTATGCATATCGTCTTGCCGGATTGATCGGCTAATTTTTGTGGGAGTTACGCCCCTTTTTGACTTAGAATTTTGCGAAATGAAGTATGTGGCCGCCAATTCTCCTACTTCTTTGATTCGATTTCAACGAAACTTCACAGGAGTGTTGACCATCATGCGTAGTTGTGCATATAGTCACGTTAGATTGATGGGACATTTTTTAGGGGAGAGTTATGCCCTTTTTAGACTTAGAATTTTGCTGAATTATAAAGTTTGTTAATCTAATTCTCCCACATCTTTCAAAGGATTTCAACTTAACTTCACAGGATTGTTGACCATCATGCTTTGGTTGTGCATATTGTCTAGCTGGAATGAATGGCCACCTGGGGGCAACATAAACTTACTTGTGTTTTATCAATGAAAGAACATTACGTACTGGGGGGGGGGGGGGGGGGCATTATTTTTTGTATCAAAAACACGCTTCTGGTTAATATTCAGTTCGTTCTGAATAAAGCAATTCTGAATAAATCAATCAGGATAAGATCCGGTACAAATCCCCTGTCCGATCGAAAGTGGAAATCTCAGGAGGAATATTATGACAGCGAAATCATGAACATAAGAACCGCATTAATGTTTCATGACCTTTCATATAAGTTTCAATTAAAACACCATTTATCCATAAATATTTGTTTGAGTTAGAATTATAATCATAAATGCAACATTTGTAAAAAATAATATAATTCAAATGTAACGTAATTTCTTGATAAAACTTGCACCCAGTTTTTAACATGTTACTAATTCGGTGTAAATCTCATTAATTGAATATTTTCATTATTTTATAGTATAACTTTTAGTGCGAATCCTTGTAATATGTTAAATTGTTTTTTGTTTGCATCACTTTTTAAACAAAGGGAGTTAATAATGCTAACTATTATAATATACAAATCGGCCTTCGGGCACCTATCTGGAAAATTAATTACTTGGTTAATTGCTAATTAAGAAAACAGACAGATTTGGACTGATGAAATTTTCAATCTACACCACAGTCTCAGACTAATCATACATAAAGTTTAATTAATTGATTTGTTGTCGAGACTCCATGCCGTCTAGAAAATCGGACTTCGTTTTTTAGTAGTATAGATAGGGAAACGGGATAGAGAAAGAGGAGATTTGGGTACCCATAGGAGTACAGGTACCTATTTTCGGTTTCAATAGGAGTACAGGTGCCTATCTTTTACCGATAGACTGTATCAACGAAACGAGCAAAAATATAATCAAGCAGAAAATTCAATGCTTTAATCATATCCTGACAAGTCCAGTTGATTTATTTGTCGTGTTTGTCGTCCATGTAAAACGACTTAAAGGAATTGCGTAACCTTACTCTCATATCCAAACTTTTACAACAAGGTTACAGATTTCATAAATTATTAAACACTTTTAAGTTTTACAGTTAAGTCTTTCTTTAAATAGCAAAGTGTAAATTCTAGGAAATTCATAGGACAATAGCCGAATTTCCTGATGTCATGTCACTGTAGATATATAGTCTTCCTCATTTTATTGTAAACAAATATTTCCGTGTATGCTTCCATCATGTACCTTGATCCTATAACTAAGTGAAAACACGTTCATCATATGATTCAACATTCCATTTTACGGTAAGTATGTCTTTTTTTTTACCCATCACCCATGAAAAATTTTAGAAATAACAATATTCTATAGCGTTGTTTAGATTCATCTCAGTATTTTTTTTCTTTTTTTTTTTAGATTTGAAGACACCATTTTCATATACCGTTGTGTGGTTTATGTCTGGGCGTCATGGTTGAACAACCAGGGATATATCGAATTAATGTTGTTCAAGCGCACCATACAATGTGAAGTTTTACTGGGAAACTCATATTCAACAGATTGCTCACATTATTCGTAATCATCCCGAATGATGTGCAATGTTTAAAAGGATATTAAAATTGATAATCAAATATGCTATGACCACATTTGGTCGTAACTTTCATATAAAAAAATTTATTATTTCATAGATTGTGTAGGTAAAAAGAAATAAATTAATCATTTTTAATGTTCCAGTTTACGTACAGATGAAACCTTTTGTTTCATTCTTTTCTGAATGTCAACTTAATCGAAAATGAGCCAGGATATAAATCAACAACTGCTTAGGGCATCAAAAAGACAACACAAGAAAAACAGCTCAGATTTGATTCAAATACAGGGTTCAAAAAGATGTTGTTATAAGGCTGTCCATGTTCCAAGAAGCTATTAGTAAAATATCAATGTGACTAAAAATGTCTGAAACTAAAAACATATAGAGATAAGCAATGTAAAAATGACAAGGTTGTATGTTATCAAATATCACATTTCAGGAGCCTGTACTTCGGTGCTGGCTTTTTAGAAATTTACAATATTTAAATTTTACAAATTTCTGTTGAAAACTAAGGAGTACCTTCCTCTGGCATAGCTCGGTCTTTAGTTGATTTTAGCTAAACTATTTAGATCCTATTGGTAATGTGTTCTCGATCAGTTTTACACATATTTGGGTATGAGGATTTCCATATGTTTTCCTTTGATCTGCACTGAAGAGACATAAGTTGTTGAAATGCGCAAATACAGAAACTAAATTAACATTGACTTCGGTATTTTGGAATTTCCCGAAAATCAAGGACATAATAAAAAGTAAATGACACTTTATAAAGAAGTGAATATAAAGCTTAAAACATGATGCTTTAAAAGTCATATCTTTTTCAGTTGATTAAAAAATGGAGCATATAAAGAAACATCTGTATTTGGATAAATATGGTGTCAAATCCTTCCCTTACCGAGGCAAAAGAAAATATTCACCTTGCTTATACCAGGACTATGATGCTACATTCATGATCAGGAATGATGTTTTTGGGCTAACCATTGCTCAGTTTGAACAACAATTGAAGAAGTTGTTAGCCAGGAGAAGAGAAAACGAAGCTCAAATACAAATCATTCGATTTCCAATAAAAGCTAACAGTGATTACATAGAATATTTGAAATATGGAGATGACACCATAGAAAGTAAGTCGATGTTACACATATTTCATTATCAGTATAAATGTATTATTTCCAAGTGCAATAATATATATTTTGATATTTATTTGGATATAAAAAATTAAGGTAGATCGGCACTTAAACGGGTATATTCGACACTTAAAACGGGTATATTCTATTGGTGCATATCGTAAAACGAGTCGGATTCAGAATTGATTTGAGTTTTGGATGGAACGACCTTCTTAGTTTTTTTTTAATTGTGACGTAATAATTGTTTTAAATATTTAATTCAGATTACAGACAATTACTTTACTTATTTTTTTTTCTTGGAACTATACAATGTATGTCCATTTAATAACATGTTGACATAAAGAATTTTTCAGGTTGATGTATAGCTTGTATCTAATCTTAAATATCGGTATATAAGAGATAACTCTGTACACCAGATATTTCATAGGTTCCCTATATAATCCTTGAAAATATTGCTACAAAACAGCGATTTTTATCTTGTGCTCAAAGCTTAATATCAGAAAAAGATGATCGGTAAAATATAATTTTTATTTCATTTTCAATATTAAATGTACAAAAATATCTTGAGATATTGTGTTTCTTTCCTGTAAGACTCAATATACCTTATTTTTTCACTTATTTATGGTTGGATACATGTTTGACGGGGTGTTTTTGCACCCGATTTACAAAGTTTCTGTTTCTTGGGAACTAACTTGGTATATCACATAGATTCTAAGTCGCCGAATAAAGTTTCCATATTTTATTTCACATCTTTATATTTCAGCATTCAACAATAAAATTAATTTAAATGTATTTCAAAACTATTACAATAAAGATCAGAAAGCGATTGACAGGAAATTATCAAATACAACGACTTTTTTTACAGTTTTATTGAAAAGAGTAATTTTGCTAACAGTCGGATAACCCGTTACTTAACAAACACAGATATTTAAGCCTTGTCCATTTGGTTTTGACAAATTAACAATGAGTAATTATTGAACGAATTAAAAAAAAATCTTTGTGACATATCTTTTTAAAACATTTTATCTGAAAAATATTTACGTATTACACACAAAAAAACCCAATACTTGTGTGAAATACATGCAACTAAGTGAAAACTCGGGTTTGACTACCAAAATGATATATAAGAACTGTAGGGGCAAAATTTACGGTCATACATGTAATTTCCGTTACATAAAATTGATCATCTAAAAGTATAGAGGTATACATGGTCTTTGGTTGTGATTAGTATTTAAACGTGCTTTTAATTTCATAAGTTTAGCAGCTTATTGCACTATGGTTTACACAGATTGATGTATAAAGTTAAGAACTCTGTTTTAAATGACATGTCTTCGAGCGTGTAATTTTGTGTGTGTGATCTATTTTTTTTTTTTTTTGAAGACATTTTCTTCTTACTTTTTGTCTTCGGGATATGTCAATTTTATTTGGACTTGAAGCGTTATATATGTCATTTAAATTAATTAATATTATCACTTGAATTAACAAAGCGGTTCTATTCTTCTATTTAGGGAATATTGTTGCTCTTCGTTTAAGTAAAGGCTTTATGACGTTATTCTAGTCGAGATAAAGTAATAAGATTGTTTATTTTTTATTCATTTAAGTAGTATTCGTATGAAAGTAAAGGTTAGATAAAAAACGTTTCCGCCATTGTGTGAATATACTATGGAGTGGTACAATCAACCATACATATGTCAATATTCCAATGTGGATTCCATTAATGATATATTTTCTTACTATCATCTATACTACACTTTGTACACAGCTGTATCTTGAAATTGTACGACATTTATTTGATCCTTTACAGTCACAAGTTCAGATAACTATCAGATGCTTATGTAGAAGCGGTTACATTTTTTCCGCGAAAGTTCTGAAAAATACATGTTCATAGGTTTTCTGTCGATTCTTTTTCTTTTTGTAAAAGAGACATACGTTGTTGGAATGGTCATTTGCTAAATTCTAATTTATTTCCTATTTGGTATCTTAATACAAACCCCGGGATACAATTCCTTATCTGTACATCATTCCATATGATTAATCCTGTAATTGATTCAATGAAATACTGACGTTTTCCAATCAAGATGTGCATTCTATTCAGTGTTGGATTTAACTTTTCTATAGTTTTGAAATTTTAACGACTTAAACATCGAAAAACATGCCGTTTCTAGTTCCTGTGTTTCTTTATTTCCAATAGTAGAATATTTTTGTAAGCATATCTTCGCAATGAAACTTGATTATACAATGTATTTCAAAATTGTTTTATTTATTTTTTTAATTTTATTGTATAGCCTTTAGACTAGCCGAGGTGTTAACCAATGAACAAGCTTGGAAGTAAGTCCAATTAGTGGGAACAGAATATATAATCAGAATAAGACAGAGATTGTTTATCCTAAAGGATTGCATACACAATGTGGATTGCAAAGACGGTACGAAGTATATATCCAGTGGAAGTCTTGCAGAAGGCATTGATTTACCCGGTAGTGATATAGACAACATGTACGAAATTAACTTCATCTGGGACGTAACTGTGATCAATGATGCAGGTGATATTGAATTTTCTAGACGATATAACACGATACTAATGGAGTATGATTTCCGTTATCCTGGATTTTGTAAATTAAAATCTTATTTTTGAAGGTTATTATCAAAATTTCCTGCTTACGAATACGTATGTGAACATCGAAGACGGTGTCTACCTCTCAACGAAAAAAATTTTGCAAATATTTCTAAAGTGGCCAATGCTCAAAAGCAAATCTTTACACGGTCCTTCTATATCTGATGCTAAACAATTTGTTGATCAAGCATTTTGTTTCGGATTAAAAGCTTGGCCCCAAGTAGCTTGTAACTGGTATAAACGACATCGGAAAGGTCAATGCCCTTCTGAAACAGCAATCATGTCAATACTGAAAGATGATTGCCTTTTGGTTCGATAGGACCAAAAGATATCGACAGTGAAATATATTGGAGAATATCATTCTCTATGGCGGAAAAACGACTGTCTCATTCTTTGAACTACACGCAGTTAGTTTGTTATGTTTTACTGAAATTAACATTAAAAACGATAATAAATAAGGATAATACAGTTAAAGATCTTTTTTGCTCATATTTTTTAAAAACTGCAATATATTGGCTATCTGAGGAAATATCTATCAATACTTTTAAGATGTCTGATTTATCACGTTGTTATTTTGTGTGTATTGACGAATTAATTTCGTTTGTAAGAAATTGCCATTGTCCGAATTATTTCATCCCACAGCATAACATGTTCAGTGGAAAAATAGACATGCGTAACAATCAAGCAATTCTAAATATTTTAGTTGACTTGAGAAATACACATCTTTCAGTAATTCTGGATCGTATACTCGGCAGTAATTTTATAAAAAAAATCACTTTTGTTAGAAACAAAGATTTAATTACAGACGTCGAACTTTTGTTTTACCGTGTGATAACTTTTTTTATCGTATCAGTGTAGATAATGCCTGTAGATTTTTTTTTTAAATATTGGGATAATTATTCAGTCAGAATCTACAGAATTCTTCCTAGGCGTTCTTCAATACTATTCTGCACTAGTTAAACATGTTTTATGCCAAAGAGTTATCTTAAGGCCCGACCTCGGACGTGCAGGTTTTAAGATGATCCGAAGCTGTCAGAAATATGTACTGGATGGAACAAAAACAGATGCCGTGTCTGGTTGGGTGTTATATGCTTCATTTCATTACGCGCTTGGAAATTACAAAACATCTTTACAAGTAGTTGGTTATATTTTGTCTCGTTTTACACCTGGTATGATCTAGTTACGTCAATATGTCTATTCACAAAGAGACAAAAATGATTATAAACAAAAAACAGAAAATTTAACTTCACTGAATCGCAAAATGAGACAGGCAACATTTAATGATGTACTTTTCATAGACGAATCGACACTGATGCCCCAAGAACTACGACGAATGCTGCGTGACGGTCCTATAGTTTTACCAGCTTTAGTGTTTACTCGCTGTCTTCAGTTTCTTTGTTACCACCATCTCGACCATATTATCAATAAAAAACGAACATTACGTGAATTAAAATCAAGAAAAAGGGAAGGATACTTTTTATCGCTACCTTTGAAACCAAAAGCATTCATTTTACTTGGAATCTGTCATGATTGTATAGGAGATCTCGATTCAGCGTATCACAATTATAAAGAGGCATCGATTTTGGAAAAAAAAGGTGGCAAAAATTCTGTAAGGCGAATGAATGCAAGTTTCTGTGTTATAAGGCAAGACATTATAATTATTATGACTGTGTAACTGGATCAGAATTTTATTGTGATCTCCATTAGAAAATTAGACAAAATAGTACTCTGTCAAGCAAACATAAAATTAAATAGAAAAAAAGAAGGGAAACGGGGAAAGACTTTAAATAGTCGTTCACGATTTATTTGTGTCAGATTGGAAATTAAAAGACATTTAGATATAGAATTAAGTATTATATTGAGCAATTTCAAATCTTTGATATTTTATTACTTTTTCTTCAAATTGCCTCCCAATGCCAACGTCACGGAAGGAAGTTTAGAAAATAATGTGATAATAAAATAATTTGAGATTGACACCAAATGCTTTGATGACGTTTCTGATGTCTTCATCATTCGAACGAAATACATATTGTTTTAATGAATTCTGGAGAATGGAGTTAAAATTCACATTTTCATCGAAAAACATTTGTGTATTAAATTCATTTTAAACAATATAAAAATAGTTTTTCAGAAACGAAACGTCCATTTTCAGCTAGATTAACATTTTCCCGGATTTGACCCCCTTGCAGTGTGACGGGTAAGAACAGCTCATTCGTACCCTTCTGGAGCACTCGAGAGCACCTTTTTTTTAGAGTTTACACTGTTTGTGTGTTTCATGACTGTGTAGTAGCTTGGGTCTTCAGTCTTCTGGTGTTCCCTTTTTTGCCTTGTCTCTGGACCTTGATTTATACTTGATTTACCACAATATTATTCTTAAATTGGTATTTTCTTTAAGGTAGCACGAAACATTTGCTTACACTAAATAATTTTATAATGAAAAGGCACAAATGTATTTCAGTTCATAAACTGTGCATCTATTCTAGCCGATCTGTTTCTTCACTCTTATTAGGTTGAATTCATTGAAGGGCTTCTTTTAACGTAAAAAAAAAAACTAGACAAAACGTTTTATTTTAGCTGCCGTTTTATGGACGATATTTTGTCACCAAACCACCACCCCCTTTGGAGATTTTCTTCATCTGATCTATCACACCAGCCTCATTCCTTGACATTCATCTTGAAATTGAAAACAGAGGAAGATTATTAAGTACTCTGTCCTACAAAAGCGGTAACTTCAATTTTCCGATAGCCAACTTCCCTTTTCTATGTAGCAATATTCTAAAAGCGCCCGCATATGGAATTTACATTTCCCAACTAATTCGTTACTCAATAGCATGTGGTCGATACAGTGACTTCCTTGATAAAGCCCGGTTGACCTCAAATAGGCTATTTAAATAGGGTTGTGTTACCAATACCTTGATGTCATCACCTGTCGACATTACGATCTTGGAGACCGCCATGCTTTATCTATATTCCAAATGACAACGGATTTTTTCCATAAAATGCTAAAGTAAGTGAGAACCGAACCGTCAGTCTAAAAAGAACAATCCAAGGACAATGGCAACGTCGGAAAAACAAAGAAACGAAGACATAACATGAGCATGACACAGAAAAGAAAATGAAGACACGCACATAAACAAAAATGAACAACACGGACCCAATAAAAACCATGGGTGAGATCAGGTGCATCGGTAGAGTAAGCGTCTCCTGCTTCTTATAAGACACCCGCCGTGTTGAACATGTCAACTCCGGTAGTAAAGTCTAATCCGGTAGAGGAAAAACAAACTTTACTGGCAAAGAGAAAGATCTGTTGTCATCTGGGAAACAGATATCTCATAGCGGTCCACAAGATCGTGATGTCGACCGTAAAACTGCTTTAGTGATGACCTCAAGTTATGGGCAACATACCCTTGCTTAAGTAGCCTATTTGTAAGCAACCGAGCTCTATCAAGGTAGTCACTGTATCGACCACAGGCCCTTGAGTAACGAATGAGTTGGGAGATGTAAACTCCGTATGCTGGTGCTTTTGGAATGTTGCTACAAAGAAAGGGAAAGTTGACTATTGGAAAAGTGAAGTCATCACGTTTGTCATATAGCCTAGTTTGTAGTGTACCTCTTTTGTCAATTTCAAGATGAAGGTCAAGGAACGAGGCTGATGTGGAAGTAT